>CAUYLG010022724.1:0-187630 GCA_963573385.1 Cacajao melanocephalus
TTAAGTACAATTATCGGCATAAAAGAGGTTTTTAATACCTATTCCTAGATTGTATTCCAGCCTGGGCAATAGAGCAAGGATTCTGTTCTCTCTCCCCCTTTTTTCTTTCTTCTTCTTTCTTTCTCTCATTAAAAAAAAAAAAAAAAAAAAAAAAAGAGCTGTGAGTGACATGAGCAAAATGCTGCAGCTGCATTAGGAGGAGGAATCTGTGCATGGGAAGGTGGGACGCGGGGAGCAGAGAATGGCAGCAGGGACTCCAGAGACAAAAAAATGAAGTGATGCATGTCCCCCAGCTCCGAAGGCTGGCAATGAGAAGGGATAGGGACCTAAGTCTTGGTGGGATGCCATCGTTTTCAAAACAGCTCACATGGATTCCAGGGTTGTGCCTTCCAGCAACCCCGTAAACAAATGCAGTTTCTGCTCCACAAGCACCTCCCAGTGCCTCTTGTACAATGGGGCTGGGAATAAAAACAGGAACAGGCCCAGCGCCTCCTGTACAAATGGACTGGGTATAAAAACAGGAACAGGGCCTGGACCCTTCCTCAAAGTGTGGGCAATCTATAGGATAGAGCAGGGCAAGTTTCATATTCAGGCACTTGTTCATAAGGAAGCTGAATATTATCTAGCTGGAATTTAGTTGTTCTGAAATCACATGGCCACAAAGGTAGAAGCAGCACTGATATCCAGGCTTCCGAGACAAGACCACTGTTCTCTGAGCAGTATTGGCTGCCTCTGATGTCACTAGGACTTGAGAGCAGATTTCAGCCTAGTTGGTGAGGGATTGCACTTAGACTAGTGGGCTGGGGCACAGGGTTCCCCCTAAGATGGTGGCTCAGTGGGTGGGTTTCCACCTCCATATCCAAGCAGTCTTCTGGATGGGGAAATTATTAAATTATGCTTTGCTCTGAGAACGAGCTTTTTCCCACATATGATGAGAACCTGACTTGGATTGTGCCACATTTGGTTCATCATATCTGCTTTAAAAAAAAAAACAAAAAAACCCACTATTCATGAGTGAATAATGCTGCACATGCAGTTTCCCATCTGCAGCTTGGTGTTTTAGCAGCACCATCCTTCCCTTGCTTGGGTGTTTGACATCAGTGGTTGGCACACAGAGTCCCTCGTGGGTCTCGGGACACTCAGCAGACATGGTCGTAATTCCTGTCTTCATATCTTCCACTTTGGCACTCCCTGGAACACTTTTGTATGGATATGGATGGCCCTTTTTTGTTCCCTACTAAGCCCAGTGCAGAAACACAGGTGGCTCTGTCTTCCCTGTAAGGGACCCAGCCCTCCCTCTCTGCATGTTTCAGACTCCTGTGTGCTTGGTGGCATGGTAATTGCCCCTGGGGGATTTCCCCAGAGCTTGCTGGGATTGGGCAGGTCATGTCATGCTTTTCTTCCAGACCCTGACTCCAACCCTATACCCATTCCTGGGCCACTAGACAGAACATTTCAGGCTTGTGACAGCTTCAAGATGCCAGGCATCACCCATCTGACCCTTCTTTGTTCAAGGGACATGCTTGAATCCCAGAACAAATTGGGGGTGATAACGCTTACTGACCAGAGCATTAGGACACTGTCCTTTGGATGTGGCTGGTGTCAGGCATGTGGCAGGCTGTGGGAGGGGGTGGACCATGGCCTGGGGGACACAGCTGGCTGCACAGCCTCGATGCCTTGGTATAGTCAACTGCATTTATCCCTCTGAGCTATTCAGGGACCTCCCAGTCAGCCACGCCACCACAGAACAGAATGAAGCGAGCATATGAATTCTGTCCCAAATCCACATTCCCCTCTGCGACAGGACACAGCTAGGAGAGGACATCAGACCACCAGTTTGGAAAGAGCTGGGAAGGTGAAGGGAAGACAGGGCGATGCTTGCCTGGCTTTGGAGAGGAGGACATAATGAACAGGACAGAAAGGGATCTGCCTAGAAGGTGACACATGAGGAAGCACAGTGACAAGAGGGACCATGAAGGCATCACGGGGACCGTGATGGCAACTGGGTGAGCACGACAGGTTTCACACACACGTATATATTCACACATCTTTCTGGATGCATGATTCCCAAAAAGAGCCCTTCCCGGGAGTCTATCCAGGCCTCACTTTCTGCATTTACTACTAATGTGCCTTCAAGAAGCACCTGTACCCGTTCCAAGCCTCCGGTTTTCATTTGTAGAACTGTCCTGACTCCAAGGGCGCTGTGAAAAGAAGATGAGATACTACGTGTGAAAAGACTCTGAAGACGAGACATCACACACGTGCCAGCAGTGTTACTTTGTCTGTATTCCTTTTTCCACTGTGGCAAGTGTCTGCTACGGTCTTTGAATGCTTCCATAGGGGCCATCGCACAGGAAGAGATCTGGGGGCAATCTTGCTGACAGTAAAATCAAACAGACTCAAGAATTGATGTGACTGCCTGTGATGTGCGCGGAGTTGTGGGATGGGCCCTGGTTCCGAGGGTAGGGAAGATGCCTGCCATGTCATCATCCTTGGGGACCTGCAGTCTGGCCCCCGGAGGTGAGACTGACATTCATGAAATATGAGCAGGAAGTCGAAGAGATCAGCCTCACTCATGCACGGTCACCCCTCATCTATCCGCAGATCGGGGTGCTGGGCGTGCTTCAAAGAGTCCTCAGTCAGCACCCAGAAAACGTGCTGTGGACTCCAGGACCGTGGCTAAAGAGGCACTCACTGTGATCCACGTGGTGGGGGCACCTAAGAGTTTGCAGCTGTCTGTGTTGCTTAGGAATGGTGTCTCGCTGCTAGAAACAGACTCACAGTGACAGGAGCTTAACAAGATGGAGCTGTGTTTTTAGTTTTCTCACATCAGGGGGTTGGGCAGTGGGCAGTGGGTGGGGCAGAGTCACAGCGGCAGCTCCAGGGTCATCAGAGATTCAGGATTCTTTGTCTTTTTGCCTGCCACTTCAGCACGTGCCTCAAGTTGCACACCCGCTGCTGCAGTGTCAGCCATTGCATCCCCACCCAAGAAGGCAAGGAGGAGGAAGGCTCAGGGTTGTGCCTCAGGGACAAGTATGCCCACCTTTAAGGAACTTCCTTAGAAGTCCCATTTGCTGCTGACTCTGCTTACAATTCCTGGAATTCTCTCTATGTGGAAGAGGCTGGTAGTGTGGCCTTTCAGCCAGACACATCTCTGTCCCTTGTTAAGGAAGGAAGGGAGAATGGAAATGGGAGGGGAAGCTCACAGCTTCTGCCTCACTTTCTAAGTGAGATGAAATTTCCTGACAATGAGCTCCTGACCTGCCTCACACTGAGTGAAAACTGCAAATGCACAGGTCCTCCAGGCCATGGTGGCTCACCCATCCCCTGAGGCTCCCCACCCATCCCCTGAGGGCCCCTCAGCCTCAGGCCCCCAATTCCCCTGAGGGCCTCTCAACTTCAGCCCCTCCACCACCCGTCCCCTGAGGTCCCCTCAGCCTCAGGTCCCAGCTCCGTGGAGCTGTTTGGGCATGAAGTACTCAATGCTTATTTTCTGCCAGGAGACCCACTTAGGGGCCTGAAGTACCCCCCCAGCTATTAGCACTGATTGTGAAGGCAGCCTAGAGGCCTGAGTAGGTCCTTGAAGCTGAAAAGGGAGTAATTAAAACGACTTTATACTGAAAGGGAAGGCATAACTCATAAAATTAATTATTTGTCAGCATAATTTGGGAAATTATTGGAATGTCTACAAACAGAATTTGACAGTGTGTCAGAGAGCAGGCAGAAGGCAGGAGTTGCCCAGCCAAGAGGGGAAGGAAGCCCTAGGCCAGCCAGCCTCATTTTTCCTCCTCCCTTCAGCAAATGGTAGCTTGATGCATCTGGGTAAATGAGAAGTAATTCATCTTGACTTTAATAAGGCCCTTGGACTGAGCTCCTCCTGAAAAAGTACTGGAACACCGGGAAAGATGGGGTCCCAAGCACTACCATGAGGTGGGTGTGGAACTTGCGAGGCTGTCTATCTCAAAGAGAGCTTAGCAGGGATGCAGCCTGATTGTTACCAGCAGCAGGCACAGAGCAATAGAAAAGCTGTTTGCTGTGGGGTGGGAGGGATGGTGGGATAGCAGCTCATTCTTTTAGAGCATAGATTTTTGGTCTCAAATGTGTTTCCTTCAAGGCAGCTCCTTAAGGAAGATCAGCAGCAGGTAGTGAGCGCAGTACTGTGTTGACCCCTGAAGCCATTTGAACCTTCTACTCACTGGCCATGCCTCATTTTCCCTTTCAATCCTGTTGATGGCTGAGATATATTTAAAATGAATGGTTTGTCAGCTCCAGTTCTTTGCAAGTTCTCAGCATAGGCTAGCATTGGACACGTGGGGATTACTTAATATAAACCCTCTAACTTTCCTGGCTTTTCTTATCCCCCTCTATCTACCATCCCCCACTATCTTGTCCGCCAATTGCATTTAATAGATTTTATTAACAGTGCCTCCATGACCTTTTCAGCTCAAGGCATTTTAAAATGGGACATATTAACTTACAAATTGAGCAGCAAAGCTCTAATACAGTTTCAGCCAAGTGAACTTTCCGAGGGGTGAGAGGAAAGGTTGGTGCTGTCACAGAAGCTGTGGCCTGAAACTCCAGCAGACTCAGTTCCACATGTCAGATTTCCATGATGATTACCCACAATGAAATGGAAAATAAATTTACTCAAAGAATTTTAAATTCAAATAACTTAAATTTACTCAGAAATCAATACGCTGTTGGTTTCGAATGGAAAAAATCCGTAGAGTGTAAGTTGTGTATAACTAAGTGCCCAGTATAATTAGAAACATTTTTCTTACTGCCAGTGTTGACTTCAGCAACTTTCTAATAATGTAGCTTGGGAGAGAGGGTGCTGTAGTCATTTGAAGCAATCAGTAGTTCACATTTGATGCTGATTCGCTGTTTGGCTCACAAATTCAGTTTTTGTTAGAAATTGCTCAAACAGGGATGAAAGACACACAGAGAAATAATGTAGCTATGAAGTTTTCAGGTGAACCTGAGTGTGGAAAACTAGACCCGGCCAGGATAGAAAGTGTCATTGATTACAGTTTTGTCCTAAAATAAGCCTGTATGGATATGCAAACTCCTTCTATCCATTTTTTGAAATTCATCCATTAAGATGCAGATGTTAGTTTTTCTATAAGGGGTCCAAAGACAAATTATGCTATAAATCATTTTTCTGAGCACACCAAGATTTTACCTTTTTTTTTCCCCTGGCTTTATTTCTTTATCATTTTTCTCCTTATAACAGCTATATGTATGCTATAATGATTTATTCTGGTTTCAGAACATTACCTTATAATGAAAGAGAAATATTTCATATTTTAAAAGAAATGGAAAAAACATTCGGTTATCCACATTTCTAAAACATTAGTAAAAGCTCCTAAATGTTCACTTGGGCTGTGAAAGGTTTTCTAAAGTAAGGATTATAAATGGGCACTCTGTTTGCAAGCCCCATTCTTATCTCCTCTTGGGAAATTCTCAATGTGGCATTAAGTGACATTCCACAAAAGATTTGTTTCTCAATCCCTCCGACTTTCTAGACCTCAGGCTGTACCTGCAGAATAGGATAATGTTCCAGATTCTCCCAGCATTACCTAAAACACTAAGTAAAAGCTGAACAAAATAGATATGGGCTGTTCCATTAGGCATGGGCTTTTTTTGGTCCTGTAGAAAGGAAAGAGCAGAAAGCTCGCACTTTAGGGGAAGGCACTGTATGCCAGCCTTCACCATGCCATGCCTCGCCCTTACACTCACTGTCTTATTCCATGCATCCCTTGTGGTCATGCAAGATAAGCATCATATTCCTATCTGACAGAGGCAAAAATGGAATCTCAGAGAGGCAAGTCACTTTCCCAAGGTGACATATCTAGACAATGCTGAGCAATGCCAGAACCTGAAACCTGGGTCTGCTGGGCTCCCAAGCCTAGGCTATCATCTGCCATCACTACAATTTACCTTTTTTTTTTTCATTCTAAATGTATCAGGCATGGCGAAAAATTACTTCCAGATTCCCGCTGCCGTAACTATATGGAGTAGAAAAGGCATGAGCGCTCCTCTCACTCTGCTGCCATGGAGGGCGGGCTTGCAGTGGTCTCTGGGTACTTTGGACCACAGTGCACAATGAGAACTCCTCTATTTTGCTTTGAAACCCAGCACATACACACACACTGAAACAGCATTCATGGAACAATAGTAACTCTCTCAGTGTATTTTCTGTTCTATTCCATTCTGTTTCATTCTTTAAAAAATGCTGCTGTGACCACTGAATTGATTTCCCTATCCATGAGTGTATTCATGACCTACAGTTTGAAGAATACTGAATTCTGGCAATACAGGCTGTTTGGTTTGACTGATTCTTGCCTCCCTTTCAGAAAAAGTCTCTACTGAACCGAGAATTCTTCAGGTCTGGGCTGTGAAGCCTGTCTTGTCCCTCCAACTGTAAAGACAGACAGGAGTCTGAGTGAGGGCATGAGCAGCGCCACCAGCCGAGGCACAGAGTGGAGGCCTGGGGTGGAGCAGGGAGGGTGGGGTTTAGCATCCATGTCCCTGAAGATCACCTCCGTGTACACAGGGAAGGGGTTCCTGGGACTTGCCCTTCACCTGCTACTAGAGGACTTGTGGAAAGATAAACCAGTCTAAGTTACTATGAGCATCGCCTTATTTTGTGACTCACAGGCCTGTCTTTCCTGCTAGCCTGGGAACACTGTGAGGGCAGGGGCTGTGTCTGATTTGTCTTTTCATATCTGTATCCCCATATCCAAGCACAATGCCTGACCCGTAAGTAAACACAGCATGAATAGATGTCTGATTAAAAACACAGGGCTTTTCATTCCTGTTTCAATGCCCGAAGCTGCGCCAGTTTAATCTCCATCTTTAGCACCACACCCTGCCTTCTGCCCCGATTCTTGCTGTCTTGAAATCTTGGAAGAAAGCAGCCCTGAGCCCTATCTCATATGGGTTAGGCCTTCCTGTCTTTCTGCATCGTGATGTCCAACAGGAACCCTTCCTGGCTGCTGCCCATGCTGAGCCTGGCTTTGCTCAGGAGCCTAAATGCAGACTCTTTCCTCCCTCTTCCCTGCTGCATATGCTGAATCCAGACTGCAGCCTAGAAGGTGCATGGGGAAATGATGTCCATGAACGTGTCTCCAGCATTGGGGAGGTATGCAGCTCAGCATCGTGGACACACCAGGCCGCAGCACTTACCCTCAGGGCCTCAGTCCCCATGCTGTGTGGAAAGGCTGCCTGACCCACAGCTGGAGAGGAGAGCTGGTCGTGGGAAGAGCAGAAGAGAAACCACACACATGCAACGTTCAGATGTGGAGAATGCAGGCAGACAGGTGCTTGGGGAGCGAGGCTCAGGAGAGAAAGAGGAGGAGACACCAAGTACGCTGGAGCCCAAGCAAGCAGCTAGAGCTTCCACCCACTGGAGGCGGCCTTGGGCCTGTGTTTTGTAAGCTTGGTGTTTGGTGCAGGTGAAGATGTATTTTAGGAATGAAACTGGTATTTCGTGAATAGAAATATCTTGTTCCCCACTGGCTTCGGAGTCAGAGGACTGGGTTCACAAGGGCTCAGTGTGCAGACGGCCTGCCAGGGCCTACGGGCCCTCCCCACCTGCTGTGCCCCCGACCCCAGCCTAAACACTGGCCCCAAATGCTTCTCCTCAATGCAGGGCAAATAAAGATTTGGAAACAAAATAAGTTCAGAAAGGGACGCAGAAAACTTTTTTAAGTGTTAAAGTGTTTTCTTCTCTAGGCCATCAGAAAAGATACTTGAGCTTATTCGTCAAACATTTGTTAACCTAATAATGCAATAGAAATGTTTAATGCATTGAGCACCTTCAGGTGTATCAGAACTGCAAGAACCATAACAACACAAGAGCTCAGCCGTGGCCCAGAACAATCTGGAATTAACGATAACACCCAGCACACAAATTGTAATATATACAACCCACCCAGTGGTGTGCGGCTGGTAATTCTTCCAGGTAATGAGCTCACTGCTCCCTGGTTTGAAAGGTGTATACATTTAATTCTATGAGGTAACCTGGAGAAATGGACACCTGTGAACCCCCACTAAGTTCTGGATAGACGCGTCAGTCTCTCATATTTGAAACTGTATACATTTGGGATCATGAAAAATGAGGCATGCCATTGTGGCAAGGACTTGAAGATTCATGCTTCTTGCATGGAGTAGAAGCAGCTGCCCTGGCTGGCTGCTGGGCTCCCAGCCCCTGGCCTGCTAGAGGAGATGGGAGCCAGCAGGTGGTCCCTTAATGGTCCAATGAACTAATATTGTACCTGAGGGTCATGGACGGTGATATTTCACTGTGTTAAGACACTGAGATTTTATGGTTCATCTGTAAGAAGTAAGGTAGTGTTGCTTTAGTAAATTCAACTGGGCATGTTAGAATATCGGACAGTGCACTCTAATTTCCTTCTGTTCTAAATTCAGCTGATTTTACAGCATTCTCAGTGGGCTCCTTAGCACATTTAGGCGGGGTTTGTACAGTCCCATAAAGATGCTAAGTAGGATGTAGAAATCACTCATTTCTTACCACAGAGGCCTGGATATTCACTTTCACCTGGCCCAAGAAGGCCCATGAATTGCTATCCCAGCACCTCCTAATATCACTTTATTAATTTTATTTGACATGTTGCAAATCTCCAAAACATTCTGTAGCTCTGTGGTCAGCACAGGTTTCCTTTGATTAACCATTATTTTCAACTATTTCTCCATTTATGTAGATGGAAGAGAAAATGAATAGTAACTGTCTTTACTCAAGGGTATTGCAAATAAGCTTTATATTAATTTCATCACATTATTTGACTTAAATATAGAAAATAAAAATGTGTGTCTCTCTTTTCAGCGGCAGGGAAAATTCCTGCTGGACATAGTGGCTATAATGGGCAGCACACAGTCCTGGTAGAGGAGAGGAGAAGACGCTTGTGAGGATGAGAGTAGGGGGTTTCTATCAACCAATTAATTAGGATCTAGATATATTAAAAGCAACAACCAAGGGAAGAATGGAAGAAGGGAGGGAGAGAGAGAGAGAAGAAAGAAAGAAAGCAGGCAGGAAGGTAGAAAATTAGGTAGATTAGAAGGGAAGGAGGATGGGAGGGAGGAGAAAATAATTAGAATACGAAATTTACAGCAGTTGTTCTCAAAGATGTTCTATGGACCAACAGGATCCACATCTCCTAGGAACTTGTTAGAAATACAAATTCTTGGGCCTCATCCCAGACCCACTGAGTTAGAAGTTTCATATGTGGTTCAACATGTCCTCCAGGTGATTCTAATGCACACTCTAATTTGGGAACCTTCTTTAGGCATTGATAGGTAGAAGAATGTAACACCTGGGACTCATAAACATGAACCCTGCCAGCTGTCCAACAGTGCATTTAAAACAGTAGATCATATTCAAGTGGGATTTATTCCAAGAATACACTTTTGACATTTGCCAATATTCAACACCCATCTGGAGTACGAACATATAATAAAATAGAAATGTATTGACATTTATTCAATACGGTAAACTGTGCATGTACCTCCAGCCCCTGGATCTGCGTTCTCCATCTACTTGATTGGGAAACCCTACAGGCATCCCTGCTGAAGGCAGAAGCATAAGGATGGCCACAGCCTTCTCTGCTCTTAAAATTGAAATGGACATGTTTGCCACAGCTCTAGACAAGAGAAAGCAAGGAGAGGTATAAGGCCCAAAAAGGAAGTGATGAAACTATCTTTACTTGCAAATAATAAGATCTGATATCTGGAAACTGCTATGAACAATAAAGAATTTAGTAAACTAGCTAGCAAGCTAGAAAATCAGAATGTAAAAACAAACCGACTTCATATGCACAAACAAAACACAGCCTGAAGTTATAATCAAAGATAAGAACCCATTTACAGTAACAGAATAACATTAGAAAAGAAAAGAAAGCTGGGGATAAACTTAAGAAATATCCAACACAGAGGAAGAAAACTGCAAATGCTCCTGAAAGTCACCAGAGTAGGTGTAAACAAATGGACCATGTTCTTGAACAGGAAGACTCAACATCACAGTGAAGTTAGTGTTCCCTGTGTGAATTTAGAATTGTCACATGATCCCCAATAAAACAATAAAAGATTTTTTTTCTAGAGCTAGAAAATTTAAAATTTATTCATAAAAACAAATGAGCAAAAATAGGAAACTCCTGAAATAAAAGTAATGAGGGTGGACTAGTCTCCTTTAGGTATTAAAACATATTATAAAGCTCTGTAACTAAAATGGTGTGTCTATTGGCGGAAGACTAAAAGATGCATGGAACAGAACAGAAAGCCCAGAAATAGACCCCATTAGATATGCAAATTTAATGTATAATCAAAGGGCTTCTTGAATAACTGAATAAAATAGACTTTTTGATAAGTATTATTGAAATAAGTGGATACCTATATGGAAAAAATACAAAACTATATCCATTCCCTATCCCCATATACAAGGATACATTCCAAGTGGATCAGAGATATCAATATTAAAGACCAATATTAAAAATATGAAACTGTGCAAGTACTAGAATAAAACAGTAGTTTTAGTCTCTCTAACCTGGAAGTGGGAAAAACTTGTCTAACGATGACTCAAAATCTAGAAGAATAAATGAAAAGATTGATGAATTGACTATTTACAAGTTTTAAAAAGCCAAAATATTCCATATGCAAAAAATACAATGAGCAAAAGAAAACAAGACAAATGGCAAATTGGGGGAAGTATTTGCAGTTTATATCTCAGAGAAATGGTTAATATCTCTGTATTAAGAGCTTCTAAAACAGAGAAGAAAAAGAATTAAATTAAAGAAAAATGGACAAGCAATGTGAAACAAGAGTTAACAGAAGTGCAAATGGCCCATAACCACAGGAGAACATGCTCAACCTTGTCAAAGTAGCACACATAAAAAGTGAGGTTACACAGAGTCACTATTTCTCATGGATCATTGTGATACAAATTCAAAAGTTTGACAATACTCTGATGAGTCTCACGGGAGGGGGAAGAGGCACCGTCATTCATTGGTACTAGAAATGCAATGATACAACCCCTAATTAATTCAAACACATCAATGGGTGCTAGAATTAGTAGGAGAAGTTTGATGAGAAGTGGGATATACTCCTCACAAAATATGTGTATATCACAAAGAAAAAAGAAGAGAGTAACTTGACCCTGGAGAAATCTGGCAGCAAGTGGTTACAGTTAACATCACCAGTAACGGGACAATTCAGAATTGTGTACCACTGGATAGGATGCAATGAAATGAACACAGCTTCCACTCTGTGCTGTTTCTACCTGCAATACAAGCCTGAATCCAGTTAAAAAGAAACCTCAGATGGACTCGAACTAGGAACATATTGCACAAGACGTCGGACTGCAGTCTCCAAAAATGACAAGATCATGAAAGTCAAGAACTACTCCAGATTGAAGAAGACGAAAGAGACATGATACCTAAGTGTAACATGATCAAAATTGGATTCTGTTGCTACAGAAGACGTTGTGGGGAAAACAGGAGAAATTGTAGATTAGATGGCAGTGATATGTCAATGCCGATGTCCTGGTGTTGATGGCTGTATTGTGGTTACCTGGTGAGTGTCCATACTCCAGTATTTGGGGGCGATGGGGCTCATGCTAGAAGCTAACTCTCAAACAGTTTTTTTATGTCTTTATACAATTCAAAATTATTTGTACATTTGAAATATTTCAAAATGAAAATTATCTTTAGCATTTAAAAATGTTTCTAATTCTTAGGCCAGGCATGGTGGCTCACACCTGTAATCCCAGCACTTTGGGAGGCCGAGGCAGGTGGATCACCTGAGGTCAGGAATTCGAGACCAGCCTGGCCAACATGGTGAAACCCCATCTCTACTAAAAATACAAAAAAAAAACCCAAAAGCCAGGTGTGGTGGCAGGCACCTGTAATCCTAGCTACTCCAGAGGCTGAGGCAGGAGAATCGCTTGAACCTGGGAGGCGCAGGTTGCAGTGAGCCGAGATTGCACCACTGTACTCCAGCCTGGGCAACAGACCAACATTCCGTCTCCAAAAAATAAAATAGGTTTCTAATTCTTTTTCATTTAAAATACAAACTGATACAGTCCTTAATGGAAGGCAATAATAGGAATATCTAGTTAACCTGTATGTTCCTCTGGCTCACCAACTGTGGTTTTAGGAGTTTGTTCCAAAAATGAACTTGCAAACAAATGAAAAGACACAAGTACAAGGCTATTTACTGCAACATCATTTATTATAGCAAAAGACTGGAATCTACCAAAATGACCATCATTAAGAGTTGGACTGAATAGACCATGGTATATCCACACAATGGGGTATTACATGTCATAACAAAGAAAGAGGAAGAGTTCGAGAACTAGAGCTATGGGGAAAAAGAAGGCATGGAAACAGAAATCGGGCTTCTCTGAATACATTTGCTTATAGAATTGGCTTTGAAAGAACGTAAATATATTTTATCTTCTCATAGCACTAAATTAATATTTTTTTTTTGAGATGGAGTCTCACTCTGTCACCTAGGCTGGAATATAATGGCACATTCTCAGCCCACTGCAACCTTCGCCTTCCAGGTTCAAGCAATTCTCCTGCCTCAGCTTCTGGAGTAGCTGGAATTACAGGCACCTGCCACCATGCCTAGCTAATTTTTTTTTTTTTTTTTTTTTTTGTATCTTTAGTAGAGACAGGGCTTTACCATGTTGGTCAGGCTGGTCTTGAACTCTTGACCTCAAGCAGTCCACCCACCTTGGCCTCCCAAAGTGCTGGGATTACAGGCATGAGCCACAACACCTGGCCAGCACTAAATTAATATTTAAACCTTTGGAAAAGGAATTCTAAAAAATTGTAAGCAAAGTTAAGCAAAGGGACAGAACTGTGTACTGAGCTGGTGGCATAACAATAAGGAAGGTATTTCAAGTAACTTTGAAAGATGAAAATTTGACCGTATATCCTAGTGGGATGTACTCTAAGGACAAAAAAAAAGGTCTTCAACAGTTTTCAGCTGTCAGAGTGTTGGTGGGAGTGGCATGGCAGATGTGTGTCTTTAAGACCATTACATGTAACCAGGCGTGGTGGCTCATGCCTATAATTCCAGCACTTTGGGAGGCCGAATCGGGAGGATCACAAGGTCAGGAGTTTGAGACCAGCCTGGACAGTATAATGAAACCCTGTCTCCACTAAAAATGGCCATAGGAAAGCCCAATCCCCTTATGTCAGTTGAGGACAACCTCTATTCCAGAGTTCCCCATAGGATCCACTGAGGCCTCAACTACTGCTGAAGTGTGGGGCAGCTTCTCCTTCTGCCCATCCCTGACCTCCCCACTTCCTCGCAGATATCTGTATTGAGCCCCAGTGAAACTCAGACTCTGAATTCTTCATGCCCAGAGTCTATGACCAGGGCAAACAATCAAAGACAGGTAGTTAGTTTTTGTAGTAGAAATAATGTTCAAAGCATTTATTTTGAGGGATTCAGACTCATGCTATACACCAGGTGTCATTACTAACATCAGCACTTATCAATCTGCAGTAGAAGCTTGTTTGATAGAATAATCTTCTACACTGGGTTGTCTCTGGATCATTTGGCCTGTCACCCACGCATCTTCTAATGGTATTATTCGAAGGTGGTACCTCTCTTCTTTCCTGTGCTTCACTGGTCTCAAACACGTTGCTGACAGTTTCTAATGCAGCCTGGCAAAATGAGGGATTCTGCAACTGCAGAAGGAATTTTGGCTTTGGCTGTGAAATGCAGGACATTGTAACTATCTTCTTGTATTCTGTCTGACACAGTTGTGGCCCACTCATAAATACTCCCGCTTCTTATTGTGTAACTCCAGACAATTTTTCCAGTTCTCATCTTTCTCTGTGTGAGATCAGTGCTTAGGGAAGGGTGCCGGCATAATTTGCCTGACATCATTGCATCTTCTGATTCCTTTTTCATTACCTACAATACTGAGACAGAAGAAGATAAGATTATTGGAAAATGCAAATCTGAATTTGAGATCATTTTCTTTATATTTCCTGAGTAGGGACTTTTTTTACTACTCAGCACATTTGATGACTTTTTTTAATTAAAAAATATCTCTATTATTATGATGGGAAAGTATGTCTCTACACATATATAATAGTATTAAAAATATCAACATAAATAATTTTACCAAATATGTACATATTTAAATATAAAAGTATATAAAAGTGGCCTGTAGGCCTCAATGGCTTCAAAAATTAACTTTTCAAAAAGTTTTGATTGCATAAATCCTCAAGAATGTTTCAGAATAAATCAAGTCAAAAAATTCAAAAAACAAAGCCTGCATTAAGCAAAATAGGTAATAATGGCATTCCTTTGTTCGATTAGACAATTAAAGTTCTTGAACAACTCATGAATATAAATGTCAATGATGTCATCTCTGATCCAAAATATTTTGAAAAGTCAATTATTTGAAGCTGTAAAACCCTGCAGTCCTGTTTACTGAGTTGATTTAATTATGCAACTTACTGTAACATTTTTAAAATGTTATGAAAATAGTATTTTGAGATTCCATCAAAAATCAGAACTTGCTGAATTTACATCATCACTAGCCAGGAAAGAAGGGAAGGATCTGGGTGAGAAGAAAATTTTATAAATCATTTTTATTTTAATAAAGAACACCTAATACCAGATAATAATTATAAACATAATCATACATTTTATTCAGTCATATAGGCAAAAATACTAGCCAACTAATTGAATAAAAAATGCCCTCACATGCTGAGCCTGTTACTGAACTAAACTGGGTTCGTCTGCCCCTGCACAACAGGAAGACACTGAAGTGCTAGGTTTTTGCAGCAAGAAAGTTTTACTGCAAGTCAACTGGTGAGGAGCAGGAGGAAAGACTCAAATCTGTGTCCCCAGGCTGGGGGCTGTGCCGGGCTTTATACGTATAGAGTAATGAGGCGTGATCTAATTGGATCTGGCAATGGGGTAATGCCAGAGCTTGATCTGATTGGATACTGGCTCCAGCTTTGCAGTGTCCATTTCTTAACTCAGTCCCTGCTCCTCTGGCTGAGCACTTAGATTCCTCCCGTGGTTGCATGCTTGGTTCATCTGGGTGTGCTCAGGGTATATGGCTTTCAACCTGGGGATCCGTACAGCTCACAGCTTCCTTACACACAAGTCGAGCCACATTGTGAAGCAGCATCGTCGTCTAGGGTAATACCCAAGGTTCATTGTCTCACGTCAAGAAAATCAAGGACATGGACACAGAAGGAGTGAGGTTAAGAGTGCAGGTTTAATAGGCGAAAGAGAGAAGAGCTCTCTCCTGCAGAGGGGTCCTGAGTGGGTTTTACAGATGAGCTGGAGGAGGCAATGTCTGATTTACACAGGGCATGAAAGATTGGTCAGAGCAGGTGTGCCATTTGCATAAGGCATGAAAAACTGGTTAGGACTAGATATGCCATTTGCATAGCTTGGGAAAATGTGGCCACCCTCACCTTAATCTTTTATTGTGCAGATGGGTTCTCTGTCTGGCTGGCACCATGTTGCCTGTATTTTTACTGTACACATAGCGACAAAGAAAAGGGAAGACAAGGCCTCCGTGTTGAACGCCTGGCCCTCAGGTAGCCCTTTTCTACTGGCACAGCTGCCAGCATTCACCTGTGCAAGCTTCTAGCTTGCTTATCTATGTCTGCAGCTTGATTTCTCAAGCTGATCTTTGTTAGAAAAGAAATGATTTGGGAGCTGATTTTTGTTAAAAGGGAAGCCTTGCCAAGGACTCTTTTACCCTCACTATCTGCCTAAATAATTTCTTTCTAGCTCCTGTATCAGTTGGTCCTGTGCCTGGTACAGACAAATTCGCATGTGAGAAACAACCTGCAACTGAAATAAAACAGCTTGATAACGAGGGGGCTGTGGGGGTGTCAGGAAAGTGCCACGTGGCTCAGCCACCCTGTGCCTCTCTGCAGCAGATCCTCCAGAGAGAGTTACTGGGTTTGGAAAGATTACAGGAACCACATGCATAGTTTTGTTTTACTTTTTTTTTTTTTTTGTAGTTTCAGATTCACAGAACCATTGAGTAGAAGGTTCAAAGAGTTTTGATATATTCTTTGTCCAACGTGTACACAGCCTGTTCCTCTGTCGGCATCCTCCACTAGAGCAGTACCTTTCTTATGATCAGTGAACCTACCTTGACACATCATGACCCAAAATCCATAGTTTACATTAGGGTTCATGCTTGGCACTGTGCATTCTATGGCCTTTGAGAAGCATATGGTGACGTGTATCCACCATTAGAGCCTACAGAAGACTTTCCATGCCCTAGAAATCCCCGTGCTCCTCCTGTTCATTCCTCCTGACTGCCAGCCCCTGGCAGTCACTGGTCTTTTTGCTGTCTCCATACTTTGACCTTTTCCGAAATGCCATATATAGCTGGAATCACACAACACGTGGCTTTTCCAGAGTTGCTTCTTTCACTGAGCAATGTGCAATGCGTGTGTGTAGTGAAAACACAGCATATGTATAGTGAAAACAGCATGAAATGTAATTTCAACAGTTGCAAATTTTTGAATGGCTGTAAACCATGGTTTATGGCTCTGAAAACTAACAGACATCAGTGTCTTGGCCCCTGTGTAACCCATCCGAGGTACAGTGAGAGACCACTGCACTGTCCTGCTTCCATCTTCCCCGCCCACTCCCAGAAATCCCCTCTCCAAGTAGGAGAAACTGCTACTGTCTGATCCAGGTTGCACACATTTCCATGACAAATAAAACCCCTAGTGCCTGAAACTGCTTTTCCGGTTTCTCCTTTCACCTGTGATTATTCCCTGAGTGTTGGGGGCTTCAGGACAGAACACCTTGTCATTGGCTGTGAGCATCAAGACCATGTTGAATGGGTTTAGGCTGTGAGCCTGCTCAGGTGTGTGCCTTTGTGGGGGGAATTATCCAATGAAAAGATATTTTTCTGCTCAATGAAAACCAGAAAGGAGCATAACACCTGTCCCATCACCAGACTGCCTCCAGGCCTGGCATTGGAGGCACAGCAAGAGCCTAATGCTTCCTCCAGGGAGGAAGTGTCCCTGGAGGCTTAGTCTGAGCAGCAGGAGGCCATCCTGCATGGCCGAAACCCCTTTTGCCTTCACTTTTCTGTGGCATAGTGGGACTAAGCCCTTGTCTTTGGCTTAAGAAGGGGTAGAGTTACATAACCCTCATAATTAAGACCTTCCGAGCCATAACCACTCTTTTATTTTCAACACTGTCAAGAAAGATTTGCTGGCTGTAACTCTTTCTCGCTTGAGGGCATTTTTAATTCCATTGTCAACAAATTTCTGAGTCACTTATGATGGCAATAATTAGGACAAAGAGAAGCCGAGGACCTGGGAATAAAAGCAGGCTTGGAGATTTTTTGAATTAAGCTCAGGGTATTGAGAGAGAGGAAACTGAGGCTTTAGAATGTCCCTTGTCCTGTGACTGGGAAAGGAGAATGTGTGCCCACAGGTCAGCCTCTGAATCTGACACCAGGGGCTCAGGTAGAGTGGGTGTCACAGGAACAGGTAGAGTGGTTGTCACAGTCAGGGGCTCAGCTAGAATGAGTGTCACAGGAATAGTTAGAGTGGGTGTCACAGGAACCAGTTGAGTGGGTGTCACAGCCAGGGTCTCAGATAGAGTGGGTGTCACAGCCAGGGACTAGGTAGAGTGGGTGTCACAGGGACAGGTAGAGTGGGTGTCACAGCCAGGGACAAGGTAGAGTGGGTGTCATGGGGAGAGGTAGAGTGGATGTCACAGTCAGGGGCTCAGGTAGAATGGGTGTCACAGCCAGGGGCTAGGTAGAGTGGGTGTCACAGGAATAGGTTGAGTGGGTGTCACAGGGGCTCAGCTAGAATGGGTGTCACAGACAGGGGCTAGGTAGAGTGGGTGTCACAGCCAGGGGCTCAGGTAGAGTGGGTGTCACAGCCAGGGGCTCAGGTAGAGTGGGTGTCACAGCCAGGGGCTCAGGTAGAGTGGGTGTCACAGCCAGGAGCCCAGGTAGAGTAAGTGCGAGAGCTGGTGGTTTTTGGTAGCCCGCATAATGAGAAGGGAGGGGAAATGCCTTGTTACGTGGGCCAGCTCAGTTAGGAATTTGTTTCTATGTAACCATGGTGTGCCCCGAGAGCTACTGCCTCCAGGAGGCAGGACCAGAACTTGATGTGAGGATTGTGCTGCAGCCAAGCAAAGATACGGACATCCTCTTGAATCTTCAGAAAACAACTACTTATTTAAATTATGCAAATATTTTTTTCTTGCATATGATCTGTGTGGCCTTATTTTAGATAATTTAACAACATTTGATATTTGGTATTCTGGCATTCCAGAGTCAGTAATTGGGCTTCGTGATACCCTGGAGCCGAACATAATGAGAACGAGATGCCTTCCTCAACCCCAGAGGTTGTGGGTTCTAAGGGAAAACATCACAACAATTATTGGTCTTTTCCCAATAGCTCCTGGTGTTTGTTCTTTCCTTTCCCTTTTCTTCCTTTTTCTCCTTCCCCTCTTTTGTTTTCTTTTTTTTCTTTTAGCAGAGATTGTTCTGGTCATCTATTGCTGCCTAACTGACTACCCCAAAACTTGGAGGTTAAAAGCAACACCTGTGATATGTCATGATTTTGTGGGTCAGGAGTTGGAGCAGGGCTTGGATATGTGAGCATTTGTGCCACTCATTCAGTTGGGAAGATGTCTTGTGCACACGTTGGCACTGTGGCTAAGAAGGCAGGAAGGCTGGCTCCCTGCACTGTCCACTGGGGCAGCTGCCCCTGGCCTCTCCAGCCTGCAGTCTCAGGATCCTCACCCTCCTACGGCTGCTCCAACGAGAAGTTGCTAGTTTATTAGGACCTGGGTCATCTTCTATTGGTCAAGCAGTTTTAGAGCCTACATTGAAGGGTTTCAGACATAGACACCACCTCTTCGTGGGAGAAGTATCAAAGAATGTGCAGCATTTTGCTTTGTCTTATTTTTTTAGAGACAGGGCCCCATGCTGTAACCTGGAGTGCGGTGGCAGGATCATCGCTCACCGTAACCTCAAACTCCTGGGCTCAAACCATCCTCCCACCTCAGCCTCCCAAGTGGCTAGGACTACAGGTGCACACCACCATGCCTGGCTAATTTTTTATTTTTTGTAGAGACAGGGTCTCATTCTGTTGCCCAGGGTGGTCTCAAACTCCTCACCTCAAGCAGTCCTCCCACCTCGGCCTCCCAAATTGTTGGGATTACTGGCGTCAGTCACCATGCCCTGCCTGGAGCATGTTTTAAAAGTGAGATTTATTGTGGTATCATAATTTACATACAGTAAAGTTCACCCTTTCTGGTGTACAGTTACATATACATTTTGACAAACGTCGTTAGCCCACATTTACTATTGTGATGGAGAGATGACTATTTCTGTCACCTCCTCCAAACACCTTTGTGCTTCTGTCATCACCCCTCTACCCTGCCCCAGCTTTTGGCAAGCACTGCTGTTTTCTCTTCTTATCACTTTGCCTGTTTCAGAACATCATATAAGTGGAGCGTGCAGTGTGCAGTCTTTGGAATCTGGCTCCTTTCCGTTAGTGTCATGCATTTGAGATTTGCCTATGTGTTCATGTGTATGTGTATTTCGTTCCCTTCTGCTACTGAGTAGCATCCCATTCCATGGACGTACCACAGTTTTGTTTCCCATCCATTTGTTTAAAAACTTAAGGTGTTTGCAATTTGGGATAATTATTAAAGCTGCTATGAATATCATATATAGATTTTATTTATATATGTACGTATTTATTTATTTAGAGACAGGGTCTCACTCTGTTGCCCAGGTTGGAGTGCAGTGATGCAATCACAGCTCACTACAGCCTCAACCTCTCAAGCTCTAGTGATCCCCCAACCTCAGCTTCCCAACTAGCTGGGAGTATAGGTGTGCACCATCACGCCCAGCTAAGTTTTTAATTATTTTTTTGTAGAGATGGGGTCTTGCTGCGTTACCCAGACTGGTCTCAACCTCCTGGGCTCAAGCAATCCTCCCACCTTGGCCTCCCAAAATGCTGGGATTACAAGTGTGAGCCACTATGCCCTGCTTCATATAGATTTTTATGTAAACATTTACATCTCCTGTGCACAGTCGCCCAGGAGCAGGATTGCCGGGTCACGTGGCTCACGCATGTTTAACTTTGTAAGAAAGGACCAAACGGTCCCACCACGTGGCTGTGTCATGGGCATCTCCATCTCATGCCACGAGGACCTCAGGCCTTCCACATCTTGTTACTGCTGTTGGTTTGTATGGTTTGAGTTCTTCTAATAAGGGTCCAGGGCATCCCATCATGGTAAATTTCCCTGGTGACCACTTGCGGATTTCCTATCGTTCTATTGGCTTTGGTGAAGTAACTATTTGTTCTTTTTGCTCACATTTTTGGTTGTCTTATAGTTGACTTTTGAAAATTCTTTATATTTTCTGAAAAATGGGCTTTTATTCTTTTATTTTTTTAGGAGACAGAGTCTTATTCGGCTGCTCACTGCAGACTCACACTCCTGGGCTCAAGGGATCCTCCTGCCTCAGCCTCCCGAGTACCAGGGACTACAGGCATGCACTACCACACCCTAATTTTCTTTTTGGTAATTCTTTTTTTTTTTTTTGAGACAGGGTCTTGCTCTGTCACCCAGGCTGGAATGCAGTCGCACGATCTCGGCTCGCTGCAACCTCCACCACCCAGGTTCAAGTGATTCTCCTGCCTCAGCCTCCTGGGTAGCTGGGATTACAAGTGCCCACCACCATGCTCAGCTAATATTTGTATTTTTAGTAGAGACGGGGTTTTACCATGTTGTCCACACTGGTCTCAAACGCCTGACCTCAGGTGATCTACCCGCCTCAGCCTCCCAAAGTGCTGAAATTACAGGTGTGAGCCACAGCACCTGGCTTTTTGTAATTCTTTGTAGCAATGGAGTTTCACTATGTTGCCCAAGCTTGTCTTAAACTCCTGGCCTCAAGCAATCCTCCTGCCTCGACCTCCTAAAGTTCTGGCGTTATAGGCTAAGCCATGAGCCACAGCACCCGACCTAGATATAAGTTCTTCATTGGATATCTGTCTTGCACATGTCTCCCAGTCTGTGGCCTGGAAAATTCCTATTTATATCTAATTTTCTTAACAGATGTCTATCATAAAGTCAGCTTTATTCATTTTTTTTCCTTTTATGGATTATGTCCTTGGTATTGTATCTGAGAAATTTTTGCCTAACCCAATGTCACAACTATTTTTTCCTAGAAATATTATAATTATAGGTTTACATTTAAGCCTTTGATCCCTTTTGAGTTAGGTTTTATAAATGGTATGAGGTATAGATCGAGATTTTGTCTCATTTTGTGAATGAATGTCTAATATTTCCAGTACCATTTGTTGAAATTACTGTCTTTCCTTTGTGCTTTTATTGAAAACCAGTGATATATGTGTGAGTAATTTCTTGCCCGTATTCTCTGTCGCTGATCAATGCGTCCACCCCTTCTCCAGTAACACCCTGTTTTAATTTCTATTGATTTCTAGTTAGTCTTGAAATCAGACAGTAAAGGTTGTCCAATTTTTTAAAAAACTTGCTTTGGCTATTCTAGTTACCTTGCTTTTCCGTATCAATTTTAGAATCACCTTTTCAATGTCTAAGAAACACCTAGCTGAGATTTCTTTTTTTTTTTTTTTTGGGACAGGGTCTTGCTCTGTCACCCAGGCTGGAGTGCGGTGTAGCTATGATTTTGATTGAGATTGCATTCACTGTATTGATCAGTTTGGGGAGAATTGACCTCTTTACTGTGTTTTCTTCCAATCCATTAATGTGATATGATTCTGTATTGATTAGGTATTTGATTTCCTTCATTTGTGTTTTGTAGTATTCAGTGTACAGATATTGCACATAGTTTGTTAAACTTACATCTATTTTGTGTTTTTATTGCTTGAATAAGATGTTAGCTTTAGGCATTTTATAGGTGCCCTTTTTAAAGTTTAAAATTTTTTCTAAACTCCTGCTTTGCTGAGAGTTTTTTTTCTTTTTTAAAATATCACAATTGGTTATTAAATTTTGCCAAATGCTTTTCCTAAATCTATGAAGATGTTCATATGTTTTTCTTCTTTATTCTGTTGATGTGAGGAATTATTTTGATTGCTATTCACATCTTGAGCCAGCCTTGCTTATATAAGACACATCACTTGAACAGGCTAGATTATGACTGTTACATATTGTTGAATTTTATTTTCTAATATTTTGTTGAGGACTTTTTAAACTTGTGTTCATGAGGGATATTGGTCATTTTCCTTCAGCGGCTTTTTCTGATTTCGGTGTCAGGGTAATGCTTTAGAATTGGTTTAATTTATTCTTCAAATGCTTGGTGGAAATCACCCATGAAATACACGTAGTTCTTGTCTTTGTTCCTCCGGATGCTGTGTGTCTGCAGCTCCCAAAGATTCTGTCCCCTCTTACAGCCCACATTCACCCTTCAGCCGTTCACTGAGGATTTGGGGTGAATTTCCATTGTCTCCTCCTCCCCTGCTCTGTGACAGGTGAGTGGGACCCATCCTGACTCCTTAGAGAGGCCCATCTTTCCTTGTATTTCTGAACACTTGGCTGATGTGCAACTGAAGCTCTCTTGTGGGCTCAGGAAAAGTTACTGTTTTGTACTTCATCAGCCTTGTTCTTAGGTGGATGTGATGTTCTTTGCAACGCTCAGCATCCCAAGCACAGCAAGCCCTGGGTCCATTTTTAGCCCACACATTTTACTGGATAGCAAGTAGGGCAGTTTCCTGGTGACTTAGAGAGGGGGGTGAGGGGCATCACAGCAATGGATGGGGACAGAAGGCCCTCCTGCACACCTGGGAAGAGAAGACTTGAGCGGCTGGGTGAAATTTATGTTTGTCTCACCTCTGCCTGAGATGGACTTTTGGGGAAGGGAGCCGAGAAAAATGTAGTGATTTTTACCAGGACCACATGGGATCACATGTGCTCTGGGCCAAGAAGACAATTGTTTTTGTTTCTCTGCCTGGATCCACTGGATCCCTTGGGCTTCTGTGCCTCACTTTTAGAACAAGCACCTGAAGAGCAAGGACCTTCCTTCTACCCAGTAGAAGCCTTGATGGTGCAGCCGGGGGCTTGGCCCCTCTCTGCAGGCCCCTGGGATTCCCATCCTGAAGAAGGTAGCCCTGCCCACTGCCCTTTCCAGAAGGCCTGCAGTTCCCCATTGCCTTATGTACAAGTGATCAGCCGCGCTGCTGGGTGTGACAGGCAATCCCAGTGAGACCCATGCACCGCCGGCAACGTGCTTCCCCCCACCCCACATCCAGTCATGCTCCCCATGCGCCCATCCTCGCCAGACTCCTTGGCAGCACTTTGCCTTTGCCCACGGCTCCCCCAGCTGAGAGTGCCCTTCTCAAGACCCTACCCCTCACAGTCCACCCTTCCTCCCAAACACAGTCCAGATGAGGCCCTCCAGCCCTCCCAGGCCCGAGGCAGGCACCTGCCCTTTGCGAGTTTACTGCTCTGCAGAGCATCTCTCTCTTACAGTTACATGAGCATGTCCCCTGGAAAGGGCACCCCTTGAAGGCAGTCATTTGGCAGGTGTATAATTGGGTTCAATAGCTGTTCTATAAAAGAGAGAAACAAACCATGGAAAATCCAAAAATGATTGTCCCCATTGACAGACAAAGAGAAATGTAGCCTCCAAATGGATAAATAACAGTGTATATGGGAGGAGGGTGATGATTTTGTTTGCTTTTTTTTCCATGTAATGAACAATTTAGCTGGAAACATACTGGTGTATGTTGAGGGAGGATCTCTAGATGAAAGCTTGCCTTGATCTCAAATATCGGATCATTGAAAAAGAAATTAGAGCTTTGCTTGCTGTCTATCTTGGAGCCACAGGAAAGGCTCATCTGTGGAATGAGAGGATGCTCTTGTCCACTTTTCTGCCTATGCCTTAAAGAATTCTGCAAGCGAAAATGAAAACTAGCCCCATTCTCTTTCTTTGTAATGCCACGGTAAGCTTTCCAAAACATTCATCACACTTCCTTGGTCTCAGTGCAGTAATTGCCTGTGAACGTGAGTGGCAGCTAAGGGTTTCCTTTCCATCTCTCCTCCCCATGCTGCCACCTGCCATTTGTTCTGCTGTCATCAACGACCACCGTGCCACAGTGCCAACTGCGCCCCCACAGAACGTGCAGACTGAAGCCGTGAACTCCACCACCATTCAGTTCCTGTGGAACCCTCCGCCTCAGCAGTTCATCAACGGCATCAACCAGGGATACAAGGTACGTGGCCTGGGTTCGGGGCCTGTGGGCGGCTGTCGTTGTCTGGATCCACTGTGCAACGCAGCTGGAGGCGGCCCCTCCTGTGCTTCAAGAGTTGGCTGCGTCAAGATACAGAGCATCTTGACCTTGGCGAGATCACCATTTATCCAAACTCTTGGCATCAACTCTACAGGTTCAGAAACTCAGATTCTTAGTTATCAAGAGGATGGTTCATACATAAGTGAGCAATTTCTTATGAGAAAGGCCATTCATTTTTAAATGGGCAGTCGGAGTCCTGTCTCCGTGATTAGAATCAACGTTTGCACACATCATTTCTTCCCAGAAGCAGATCCTCTCAGGAGAACACAGGCCCCAAGCAAAGGGATATTTCCATCGAGAGAGGACATTTTTTTCTGCTCCCTTGCTACTTCAGGGAGAGCTCTGTCTAAAGAACTGAGACCAGTTGTTTCCAGCTACCCACCCAGACTAAATTAGACACACAGACACATTTCTATCATCCGACTTCTTATGTCTTTAGTTACCAGAGTGGGTTAACTTCATTGATGTGCCAGGATACACTTTCCAAAAGCACAGCTGATCTTCCCTTTCAGATCAACTTCTCCTGATTGGATTTGGGAGCCCACCTTGATTTAGCTGCAATATATCCACTAATCTTTAATAGCCGGTAAACAGGGGAAGCTCTTTATGTGAAGGGATTCCATCTCATTTGCTTTCATACCTGGTTATTTCACATTCAGAGGGTGCGCTTCCTTAGGCACATGGTTCATTTTTTTTCCCCCATTTTGATTCAACTTGCTAAAACACCTATTTGACTGATAGAAAGGCAGGAGTAGCTGGAAATTTGCCCTGCCTTTTGTTTCTCCTCGGAAGTATTCAGAGCCAGAAGCTTTTTTGAAAGAAAATCATATTGCTCAACCCAGATGCTTTTGCCTTCTTGCCTCACCTGTCAAGTCTCATTGGTGAGGCTGCGGTGCTCGTGTGATGACTTCGTTGTCAGTTTGATCTGTGTAAATGCTTAGCGCCCTGCAGCATGTCAACTTTCAGACCCAATTAATCCTGGAAATGTTTGACGTCAAAGGAATTAAAACACACACACATATGTAATGCTGCCAAAACATTAAAACAGCTTTCCTTAGGATGTGTATATATACTTTATTTCTTTAAAATTGTAACCAGTTTTTTAAAATCCTTTTCACAAAACTAGCATGACATAGATTCTAAATAATTAAGATTATTCCTGTTGAATCATGGATGCCTTTTTTGAGACAGAGTAGGTGCTTTCTAGAAAAATGTTTGTGTTTGTTTCATTGTTGCATTGTTTCAGCTGAATTAACAGATGATTTCATCTTTATTCTTAACTGTTAAAATGTTATATATAATATATATGTATATATAATATATATATATTTTGAAGAATAAGGAACAACTTTGACAAGTTTTGTAGGAGTTTTAACACACATTTTAAAATCTTGAATTTTTTTTTTTTAATAAAATAGAGATGACGCCTGGCTATGTTGTCCAAACTGCTCTTGAACTCTTGGTCTCAAGTGATTCTATTACCTCAGCCTCCAAAAGTGCTGAAATTACAGGTATGATCCACCACACCCAGCCTCAGACTTCTATTTTTATGTTTAACATTTCCATAAACCTTTTTTTGATAAAAAGCTAGAGCCAAGGAACAAGTACAGGAAAACACTGTGCCTTGTATCAACAATTTTGCTAATGTTAGACCGAAAGACGGTGGATGCCTAGAGTTTAAATTATGTTTAATCAAAATCTATACTTCTTAAAAGAAAAAAGTATGTTAACAAAGAATTCGATATCCAGCAAAACTATTCTTCAAAAAAAGGCAGAAATTAAGATATTTCCATATAAACAAAAACTGTGAGGATTTATCACCAGCAGACTTGTCATGCAAGAAATACTGAAGGGAATCCTTCATGCTAAACTAAATGATACTAGAAAGTAACTTGAATCTATACAAAGAAATAAAGAGCACTGGCAGAGATAACTACATAGATAAATACAAGAGGCGGTATAAATATATTTTTGTTTGTAACTCTCCTTCTCTTCTCATATTAAAAGACAACTACATGAAGCAATAATTATGAAGCTATGTTAATGGGCTGAAAAAATATAATGATGTAATATATATAACAAAAAGAGTACAAAGAAGTGGAGAGAGAGACAAGCTACCCTGGCGCACACATAGGTGTGCTTTGAAACTTAGTTGGTAGTAAGCAAACTAGATTCCTGCAAATTAAGACTTTGTTATCGCCGAGGAAACTATAAAGAAAATGACTTTTAAAATATATTAAAGAAACAACAGAGGGTTAAATGGCACAGTAGAAAATTTCTCTCTCAGTTCAGGTTACTATAACAGAATACCATAGACTATATGGTTTAAACACTAGAAATTTATTTCTCACAGTCCGAAGGGTGGAAAGTTTAAGATCAGGGTGCCAGCATGGTGGAAATTCTGGAGAGAGCCCTCTTCCTGGTTCACAGTTGGCCATCTTTTTGCTGTGTTCTCACATGTCAGATAGTAGAGATAGAATGCAAGCTTTTGTAAAAATTAACAAACTGATTATGAGTTATTTGGCAGTTGTTACAGGACCTAAAATAGCCTGAATAATTTCAGAAAACAAAAATAAAAATGAATACAACTCTATTTCAAGTAGAAAACAGACCAATGAACTTTCCTGTAACAGAATACCAAAAAAAAAAAAAAAAAAAAAAATCACTGAGAGGTTTCAGATTACATACCACAATATACCTTTTAAAAAGCTACCACTTATACATAATTCCATTGAGAAAGAATAGTCTTGTCAAGAAATGGTCCTGGGGCAACTGAATACCTATGTACACAAGAATGAAGGTGACTTTTACCTAATACCATATGTAAGCACTAACAAAGACCTATATTTAAGAGCTAAAAATGGCAGGGCGAGGTGGCTGAGGCCTATAATCCCAGCATTTTGGGAGACTGATGCAGGCAGATGGCTTAAGCCCAGGAGTTCGAGACTAGCCTTCAACAATCCAACCTTCAACTTTCTTATCATTCTCTATTATATACTTTCTATTTCATTAGTACCTATCCTTATCTTTATTTATTTATTTATTTTTTCGAGACAGAGCCTCGCTATTGTTAGTCACCCAGGCTGGAGTGCAATGGCGAGATCTGGGCTCACTGTAACCTCCGCTTACCAAGTTCAAGCGATTCTCCTGCCTCAGTTTCCGGAGTAGCTGGGATTACAGGTGCGCCCACCACCACACCCAGCTAATTTTTGTATTTTTAGTAGAGATGGAGTTTTACCATGCCGGCCAGGCTGGTGCGGAACTCCTGACCTCAGGTGATCCACCCACCGCAGCCTCCCAAAGTGCTAGGATTACAGGCATGAGCCACCGCGCCTGGCCATATCTTCCTTTTTTTAAGAAAACTTTTATTTAGGTACATGTGCAGGTTTGATACATAGGTAAACTGTGTATCACAGGGGTTTGATGTCCAAATAATTTCATTACCCGGTTAATAAACATAGTACCCAATAGGTACTTTTTTCTATCCTGTCTCCCTCCTCCCACCTTTCATACTCTAGTAGGCCCTAGTATCTGCTGTTCCCATCCTAGTATCCATGTGTTCTCATTGTAGAGCTACCACTAATAAGTGAGAACATGTGGTATTTGGTTTTCCATTCCTGTGTTAGTTTGCTTAGGATAAGGGCCTCTGGCTCCATCCACATTGCTGCAAAGGACATATCTCATTCTTTTTTATGGCTGCATAATATTCCATGGTCTGTATGTACCAAATTTTCTTTATCCAGTCTATCACTAATGAGCATTTACCATTAATGAGCATTTCCTCATCTTTGCTATTGTAAAACACATGCTGCAATGAATATACATCTGCATGTGTCTTTCTGGTAGAATAATTTAGATTCCATTGGATATACAATCAATAATGGGATTGCTAGGTTGAATGATAGTTCTGTTTTAAGTCCTCTGAGGAATCTGCTTTCCACAATGACTGAACCAATTTACACTTCCACCAACAGTGTATAAGCATTCCCTTTTCTCCAAACTTGCCAGCACCTCTTATTTTTGACTTTTTCACAACAGCCATTCTGATTCATGTGAGATGGTATCTCAGTTTGGTTTTGATTTGCATTTATCTAATAATTAGTGATGTTGGGCATTTTTCATACGCTTGTTGGCCACATGTATTTATTCCTTTGAAAAGTGTCTGTTCATGTCCTTTGCCTACTTTTTAATGGGGTTGTTTGTTGTTTCCTTGTAAATTTGTTTAAGTTCATTGTAGATGTTGGATCTTAGTCCTTCATTGTTTGCATAGTTTGCAAACATTTTCTCCCATTCTGTATGTTGTCTGTTTACACTGTTGATAGTTTCTTTTGATGTGCAGAAGCTCTTTTGTTTAATTAGATCCTATTTGTCAATTTTTGTTTTTGTTGCTATTGCTTTTGGCATTGTCATGAAATCTTTGCCCATTCCTACATTCAGAATGGTTATTTCCTGGGTTATCTGCCAGAATTTTTATAGTTTTAGGTTTTACATTTAAGTCTTTAATGCATCTTGAGTTGATTTTTGTATGTGGTGTAAGACAGGGGACCAGTTTCAATTTTCTCCATATGGCTAACCAGTTATCCCAGCACCATTTATTGACTGGGGACTCTTCTTTCCCATTGTTTGTTTTGGTCAGCTTTGTTGAAGACCAGATGGTTGTATGTGTGTGGCATTATTTCTGAACTCTCTATTCTGTTCCATTGGTTTATGTGTTTCTTTTTGTACCAGTACCATGCTGTTTTGGTTACTGTGGCCCTTTAGCATAGTTTAAGTTGGATAATGTGATAACTCTAGGTTTGTTCTTGTTGTTTACAATTGGCTTGGCTATTTGGGTTCTTTTTTGGTTCCATATGAGTTTTTAAATAGTGGGGTTTCCTTGTCTCTTTCCTTCCTTCCTTCATTCCTTTCCTTCCCTCCTTCCCTCTTTCTTTCCTTCCCTCCCTTCCTTCTTTCCTTTCTCCTTCCTTACTTCCTTCCTTCTTCCTCTCTCTTTTTCTTTTTTTTGAAACAGGGTTTCACCATATTGCTCACGCAGGCTCTCAAACTCCTGAGCTCAAGCAACCCACTGGCCTTGGCCTCCCAAAGTTCTGGGATTACATGTGTGAGCCACCATCTGTTTTCTAATTCTGTGAAGAGTGTCACTGGTGGTTTGAAAGAAACAGCACTGAATCCTCTAAATTGCTTTGGCAGTATGGCCATTTTCACAATATTGATTCTTCTAATCCATAAGCACAAAATGGTTTTCCATTTGTTTGTGTCATCTCTGATTTTGGTAGTGTTTTTTAGTTCTCATTGTAGCAATCTTTTACCTTCCTAGTTAGCTGTATTCCTAGGTATTTTATTCTGTTTGTGGCAACTGTGACTAAGATTGCATTTCTGATTTGGCTCTCAGCTGGGATGTTGTTGGTGTATAGGAATGCCACTGATTTTTCTATGTTGATTTTGCATCCTCAAACTTTGCTGAAGTTGTTTATCAGATCAAGTAGCTTTTGGGCAAAGACTATGGGGTTTTTTAGATATAGAATCATGTGGTCAGGTGTGGTGGCTCATGCCTGTAATCCCAGCACTTTGGTAGCAGAGGCAGGCGGATCACAAGGTCAGGAGTTTGAGACCAGCCTGGCCAACATGGTGAAACCCCGTCTCTACTAAAACAACAAAAATTCGCTGGGCATGGTCATGTGTGCCTATAGTCTCAACTACTCAGGAGGCTGAGGCAGGAGAATCACTTGAAATCAGGAGGTGGACGTTGCAGTGAGCCAGGATCATGCCACTGCACTCCAGCCTGAGCAATAGAGGAAGACTCCATCTCAAAAAAACAAAATTATGTCATCTGCAAACAAGGGAAGTCTGACTTCCTCTCTTCCTACTTGGATGTCTATTATTTCTTTCTTTTGCCTGATTGCACTGGTCAGGACTTCCAATACTATGCTGAAAAGAAGTAGTGAAAGAGGGGATCCTTGTCTTTTGCTGATTTTCAGGGGAATGTTTCCAGCTTTTGCCCATTCAGTTCACTGTGGGTTTCTCAAGATGGCTATTATTTTTAAGTATGTTCCTTTAGTGCCTACCTTATTGAGGATTTTTGACATAAAGAGATAATGAATTTTATTGAAAGCCTTTTCTACAACAATTTATCATATTTGTTTTTAATTCTTTAATTTTTAATTTTTATTTTATTTTTTTGAGACAGAGTTTTGCTCTTGTTGCCCAGGCTGGAGTGCAATGGTGTGATTTCAGCTCACTGCTAACTCCACCTCCTGGGTTCAAGCAATTCTCCTGCCTCAGCCTCCTGAGTAGCTTGGATTATAGGCACCTGCCACCATGCCTGGCTAATTTTATTTTTAGAAGAGATGGGGTTTCACCATATTGGCCAGGCTGGTCTCAAAACTCCTTGACCTCAGGTAATCTATCTGCCTTGGCCTCCCAAAGTGCTGGAATTATAGGCATGAGCCACTGCACCTGGACTATTTTTAATTATTTTTCTGTGATTCATAACATTTATTGATTCGCATATGTTGAACCAACCTTGCATTCCAGGGATTAAGCCTAATTCATTGTGGTGGATTAGCTTTTTGATGTGTTGTTGGATTTGGTTTGCTAGTATTCTGTTAAGGATATCTGCATGAATTTTCATCAGGATATTGGCCTGACGTTTTGTTTTTGCTCTTTTGTTTGTTTTTGTTTTTTTGTCGTGTCTCTGCCAGGTTTTAGTATTCAGTATAACACTAGCCTCATACAGTGAGTTGGGGAAGAGTCCTTCCTCTTCAATTTTTTGGAATAGTTTCAGTAGTAAAGGCACCAGCTCTTAATTATACATTAGGTAGAATTCAGCTGTGAATCCCTCTATTCTTGGGCTTTTATGTTTTTGTTGATAGGCTTTTGTTACTGATTCAATTTTGGAACTCATTATTGATCTGTTCAGGGATTCAGTGTTTTCAATGTCCATTCTTAGGAGGTTGTATGTGTCCAGGAATTTATCCATTTCTTCTAAGTTTTCTAGTTTGTGTGTTTAGAGGTGTTCATAGTAGTGTCTGATGCTTTTTGTATTTCTGTAGGATACGTAGTAATGTCCCCTTTGTCATTTCTAATTGTGTTTATTTGGATCTTCCCTCTTTTTTTTTCTTTAGTCTACTCAGCAGTCTATTGATCTTACTAATTTTTCAAACAGCCAATTCCTGCATTCACTGATCTTTTCTATGGTTTTTCATATATCAATTTGCTTCAGTTCTGCTCTGACTTTGGTGATTTCTTGTATTCTGCTAGCTTTGGCATTGGTTTGCTCTTGCTTCTCTAGTTCTTATAGTTGTTATATTAGGTTTTTAATTTGAGATCTTTCTGTTTGCTGTGGGTGTTTAGTTCTATAAAATTCCCTCTTAACACTGATTTAGCTATGTCCAAGAGATTCTGATATGCTTTATCTTTGTTCTCATTAATTTCAAAGAACGTCTTGATTTCTGCCTTAATTGTTCAGCCAAAAGTCACTCAGGAGGAGGTTGTTTAATTTCCATATAATTGTATGGTTTTGAGTCATTTTCTTAGTATTAATTTCTATTTTTATTGTGCTGTGGTCTAACAGTGTGGTTGTTATGATTTCAGTTTTGTTGAATTTGCTAAGTATTATTTTATGTACAACTGTGTGGTCAATTTTAGTGTATGTGCCATGTGGCAATGAGAAGAATGTATATTCTGTTGTTTTGGGGTGGAGAGTTCTATAGTTATTAGGCCCATTGGTCAGGTGTTCACTTCAGGTCCTCAATATCTTTGTTAGTTTTCTGATTCAATGATCTGTCCAATACTATCAGTGGGGCTCCAAACATTTTTGTGTAGGAATCTAAGTCTCTTTGTAAGTCTCTAAGAACTTGCTTTATGAATCTGGGTGCTCCTGTGTTGGGTGCACATATATATTTAGGATAGTTAGGTCTTCTTGTTGAATTGAATGCTTTATGATGATTATGTAATGCCTTGCTTTGTCTTCTTTTATATGTTTGGTTTAAAGTGCATTTTGTCTGAAATTACGGTTGCAACCCCTGCTTTTTTATAATTCCCATTTGCTTGGTAGTTTTTCTCCATCCTTTATTTTGAGCCAATGGGGTGTCATTGTGTGTGAGACGAGTCTCTTGCAGAGAATATACCATTGGGTCTCCCCCTTTTTTTTTTTCAGAGGGTCTCGCTCTGTCACCCAGGCTGAAATGCAGTGTTGCGATCTCGGCTCACTGCAACCTTGACTTCCCAGGCTCCTATCTCAGCCCCTCAAGTAGCGGGGACCACAGGCACATGCCATAATGCCCAGCTTATCTAATTTTTGTAGGGACGGGGCTTCACCATGTTGCCTAGACTGGTCTTGAATGCTTAAGCTCAAGCAGTCTGCCCACAGGGTCAAATCCACAGGATCTATCTGCACATATCAATACTAATCTTGAATATAAATGGGCTAAAGTCTCCAATTAAAAGGCACTCACATTGTTAACTGGTTATTATATAAACTTGTTTGTGTGACTGCTTTATAATGTCACTGGTCTGTGTACTTAGGTGTATTTTTGTAGTGGCTGGTTATGGTCATTCCTTTCAATATTTGGTGTTCCTTTGAGGACCTCTTATAAGGCAAGTCTAGTGGTAACAAGTTCCCTCAGCATCTGCTTGAATGAAAAGGATCTTATTTCATCTTCACTTATGAAGCATAGTTTGGCTGGAAACCAAATTATTGGTTTAAATATTTTTCTTTAAGAATGTTGAATATAGCCCACTAATATATTCTGGCTTGTGGTGTTTCTGGTAATAGGTCCACTGTTAGCCTGATGAGGTTCCCTTTGTAGGTGACTTGTTCCTTATTTTTAGCTGTCTTTAACATATTTTCTTGCATTTCAATCTTGGAGAATCTGATGATCATGTGCCTTGGGAATGGTCCTCTTGTGTAATATGTAATATGTCATGAGGGTTCTCTGCATTTCCTGGATTTGAATGTTGGCCTCTCTAGCAAAGCTGGGGGAGTTTTCATAAATGAAATCCTAATATATGTTTTCCAAGCTGCAAGCAAGTTTGCTTACTCCTCATCTCTTTCAGGGATGTCAGTCAGTCATAGATTTGGTCTCATTACATAAACCTGTATTTCTTGGAGGTTTTGTTCATTCTCTTTTATTCTTTTTCCTTTATTTTTATCTGAGTGAATTATTTCAGAGACCCAGTTTCTGACCTCGGAAATTCTTTTCTCAGCTTGGTCTGTTCTGCTGTTAATACTTACAATTGCATTATGAAATTTTTATAGTCTGTTTTTCAGCTCTATCAGATCAGTTTGGTTCTTTTTCATAATAACCATTTCACCTATGTACTTGCATCATTTTATTGTGACTCTTAGCTTCCTTGAATTGGGTTTTGACATTCTCCTGAATCTCAAGTATCTTACTGTTTAATATAACATCTTCAAAGTAATACTGAGATAATTGATTTTTTAGTTTTTCTTCTTTTCTAATGTGTGCACTTAATGCTATCATTTTCTTCCTGATCACTGCTTTGGCTGCATCACACAAGTTTTAATACATTATAGTTTTGTTATGACCCAGTTCAAAATATTTTCTAATTTCCATTGTGAATTCTTCTTTGACCCTTGCTTATTTCAAAATACATTAATAAATTTTCAAACACATTTTAAAAATATTGTGGGCTGGGCATGGTGACTCATGCCTATAATCACTTTGGGAGGCCAAGACAGGATAATTTCTTGGTCCCAGGAGCATACATACATGCATATATATACCCCCATATATATATGCCATCATGCCCATATACATGCCACCATGCCCAGTTAGTTGAGATAGATATCTATCTATCTATAGATAGATAGATAGATAGATCTATATAGATAGATAGATCTATAGATAATCTATATAGATCTATCTATCTATCTCTAGATAGATATAGATAGATATGTCTATATCTATCTCTAGATATCTAGAGATAGATATATCTATATCTATCTAGATATCTAGAGATAGATATATCTATATCTATCTAGATATCTAGAGATAGATATATCTATATCTATCTAGAGATAGATATATCGATATCTGTCTAGAGATAGATATATCGATATCTATCTCGAGATAGATATATCGATATCTATCTAGATATCTAGATATATCGATATCTATCTAGATATCTAGATATATCGATATCTATCTAGATATCTAGATATATCGATATCTATCTAGATATCTAGAGATAGATATCTAGATAGATATCGATATATCTATCTCTAGATATATATAGATATATAATCACTTTGGGAGGCCAAGACAGGATAATTTCTTGGTCCCAGGAGCATACATACATGCATATATATACCCCCATATATATACATACATGCATATATATACCCCCATATATATATGCCATCATGCCCATATACATGCCACCATGCCCAGTTAGTTGAGATAGATATCTATCTATCTATAGATAGATAGATAGATCTATATAGCTATATCTATCTATCTCAACTAACTGGGCATGGTGGCATGTGCCTGTGGTCCCAGCTACTTGGGAGGCTGAAGTAGGGGGAACACTTAAGCCCAGGAGTTCAAGGCTATGCTGAGATCTGACTGTACCACTGCACTCCAGCCTGGGTGGTAGAGCAAGACCCTGTCTCGAAAATAAATGTTATAAAACAAGTTCTAGTCATAGTGCTGTTAACTGACTCCTGGCTTGACTTCACTAGGGGAAGAGATGCAAAAATTCTATACGCATTTAATCCTTTGTAATTTGCAAAACCTGCCTCATGGTCTATCATATATCCAATTTTTGTAAATGTTCCATATTTGCTCAAAATGCATGTATACTCCACAGTTCTTTGGGGGGTGTGTGTGTGAGAGACAGAGAGAGAGAGAGAGAGAGACAGACAGACAGACAGACAAAATGAAAGAGCATACCAAGTTTATTAATTGGGTTGTTTAAATATCCAATATGGTTTTAATTTTTTGTCTGCTTATTTTATCAATTACAAAAAAAAAAAACTTTGTTAAAATCTCCAACAATAATGATTGGCACTAGGTACAAATTAGGAATTGTTGGGTATCCCAGTAAACTAAACCTTTTATCATTATAAAATGTCCTTCAATAAATCTTGCTATATATCTTGATCCAAGGTCTACTTGTTAAACTAGCTTTCTTTGTTTAGTGTTTGCATGATGTATCTTTTTCATCATTTTACTATCAAATTTTCTTTACTCTTTAATTTAATGTTTTTGTTTTGTTTTATGACGGAGTCTTGCTCTGTTGCCCAGGTTTATGGAGCTGCCCAAGGCCTTGGGAGCCTGCCCCTTGTATCAGCATGCGCTGCATGTCAGACATGGAGTCAAAGGAGATTATTTCAGAGCTTTAAGATTTAATGACTACCCTGCTGGGTTTCAGACTGTCCTGGGGACTGTAGCCCCTTTATATTGTCCAACTTCTCCCATTTGGAATGGGAGCATTTACCAATGCCTGTACCCCTACCGTATCTTGGAAGTAACTAAATTGTTTTTGATTTTATAGGCTCCCAAGTAGAAGGGACTTGCCTTGTCTCAAATGAGACTTTGGACTTGGACTTTTGAGTTAATGCTGAAATTAGTTAAGATTTTGGGGGACTGTAGGGAAGGCATGATTGTGTTTTGAAATAGGAGAAGGGTATGACGTTTAAGGGGGACCCGGGGTAGAATGAGATAGTTTGGCTCTGTGTCCCCACCTAAATCTCATATTGAATTATAATTCCCACTTTCGGAAGAGGAACATGGTCAGAGGTGACTGGATCATGGGGGCGGATTTCCCCCTTGCTGTTCTTGTGATAGTGAGTGAGTTCTCATGAGATCTGATGGTTTTAAAAAGTATGGTACTTCCCCCTCTCCCTCTCTCCTGTTGCCATATGAAGATGTGCAAGCTTCCCCTTTGCTTTCTGTCATGACTGTAAGTTTCTCAAGGCCTCGCCCAGCCTTGCCTCCTGTACAGCCTGAAAAACTGTGAGTCAATTAAACTACCCAGTCAAAAGTAGCTCTTTACGGCAATTTTAAAATGGACTAATTTATGGCAATTGTGAATGGGATTGCATTCCTGATTTGGCTCTCAGCTTGACTGTTGAAAGCTGGAGGCATGATGCTACCCAACTTCAAACTATACCACAGGGCTGCAGTAACCAAAACAGCACAGTACTGGTACAAAAACAGACACATGGACAAATAAAACAGAATAGAGAGCCCAGAAATACGTTGCATACCTATAACCATCTGGTCTTCAACAACCGACAAAAATAAACAATGGGGAAATAAATATCTGTTCAATAAACACATCTGACAAAGGTCTAATATCCAGCATCTATTAGGAACTTAAACAAACATACAAGAAAAAGCCAACCCATTAAAAATGGACAAAGGACATGAACAGACACTTTTCAAAAGGAGATATACATGCAGCCAACAAGCATATAAAAAAAGCTCAACATCACTGATCATTAGAGAAATGGAAATCAAAAGCACAATGAGATGCCATCTCACACCAATCAGAATGACTATGGTGAAAATGTAAAAATAGTAGGTGTTGGCGAGGCTATGGAGAAAAAGGAGAGCTTATACACTGTTGGTGGGAGTAGAAATTAGTTAACCATTGTGGAAAGTAATGTGGCAATTCATGAAAGTGCTAAGAACAGAGCTACCATTAGACTCAGCAATCCCATGAATGGCTATATACCTAAAGGAATATAAATAATAAAGACAAGTACATATATATTTATAGCAGCAGAAGTCACAGTAGAAATGACATGGAATCAACCTAAATGCCCATCAGTGACAACTAGGATAAAGATAATCTGATACATATACACCATGAAATACTACGCAGCCATAAAAAAGAATGAGATTATGTCCTTTGCAGCCACAAAGCCAAATACCACATGTTCTCACTTTTAAGTGGAAGCTAAATGATGAGAACACATACACACATAGAGAAGAATGACAATGGAGCCTAATGGTAGCAAGTGGGAATAGGGAGAAGCTCAGGAAAAATAACGAATGAGCACTAGGCTTAATACCTGGGTGACTAAATAACCTTACAACGAACCCCCATGACTTGAGTTAACAAACCTGCACATATATCCCTGAATTTAAAATAAAAGTTTTAAAAAATCTTATTCCATTATAGAGAATATAAATATTAATATAGCAACCTTTAAATCCACTATAATACTGTTTGCTATTATCCAAGCCTCTTATTGTTCCTTTATCTTTCTTTTCATGTGTTCTTTTGATTATTTTATATTATTTATTATTTATGATTATACATTCTCATATGATTCTCCTAGTGGTTTTCCAAGAGATTACAACATGCCTTCTGGACCACTTGAATTTAATATAAATTAGAAATTGTACTACTTACTGAAATAGTGAAAGTAAGTTAGAACACTTTAACTCCATTTGCCCCCTTACCAAAATTACATATTATTGTCACAAATTTTAATACTCTTATAAACACATAAGAGTTTATTTAATGTTTTTCCAATTTGTATATATATTTACCCTTAATGCTCTTCATTTCTTCTTGCATCTCTAAACCTCCATCTTTGATAATTTTTTTTCTGTCTAAAGAACATTCTTAAAAAAAAAAAGAAAAACATTCTTTTTTATTTCCTTTATTGAGTGTCTGTTGGTGACTGGTTTCTGTTTTTGAAAAATACCTTAATTTCGCTTTGTAATTTGGAACATTTTACATTAAATACAGAATATCCTGTCTGCATTTACTTCATTTTAGCAAGCTGAAGATACAATTCCATTGTAACAGCCTGACAGTCCTACTGTGGCTCCTTTTTCGGTAATATGTCTATTGTTTTCCTTTGGATAGCTTTAAGATTTTCTCATTGTCTTTGGTTTGCAGCAGATTTACTGTGGTTTTTCTAAGTGTGAATTTTGCTTGGTGGTAACAGTTTTTTCTGAATCTGTTGCTTGATTCTTTTGTCAGTTTTGAAAAATTCTAAACCAAATATCTTTTCATGTTGTTTCTACCCTATTTTAAAATCCCTATTCTTCTGGTACCCCAACTACACATATATTAGATTTTTCAACATATTCAATATGTTTCATTCTTTTCAGTGTTCTTTATCATTTTATCTCTGGCTGCCTTGATATAGATTTCTTTTTAACTATCATGTAGTTCTTCACTTCTCTCTTCAACTAGGTTGACCCATTTTAAAATCCATTCATTGAGCTCTCAATTTCCATTAATGTAATTTTCCTTTGTACAATTTCCAATGGACTGTTTATTGATACTTTTAGTCCCTGCTGAAAATCTCTATCTTGTCTTTAATCCCTTGAATATAATTATCTTGTTTTATAAATATCTATCTGATATATTCATTATCTGAACTTTATATTCAACTCTTTGTATTACCTATTGTTTCTCTTGTTGTTTGGTGACAACATGTCTTTTGTGTGTGTGGTTATTTTTGATGGAGCAGACCATAGTGCATATGAAAAACTGTAACAATTATTCGAGACTCTGCATTATATTACTTTCCTGTACAGAGGATTTACTTTTGCTTCTGGAAGGCAGCTAATTATCCAGAGACACTAGCAATGCTTTATCCTAGTGCTTTAAAACTTTTGGCCTCAAGAACACTTTGCCCTCTTTAAAATTATTGAAGACCTCAAGTGGCTTTTTTTTTTTCACATGGGCTCTATCAATATTACCATACTAGAAATTAAAAGACAGCTTATTGATTTATTAATTTATATACTTTGAGACAAAGTATTGCTCTGTCACCCAGGCTGGAGTGACCTGGCTATTTCAGCCTGTAGGATTTGCAGAGTCCAAGCCAACTGAGGCATAGGTGGTTCCCCAGCACAGCATGGCTGTTTTGTCAATGTGTGGCCAGACTGGTTCTTTAAGTAAGACCCTGATGCATTCCTCCTCACTGGGTGGGTCCTCCCAGCTGAGCCCTCCAGCCACTCCCAAAAGTGTTCTATGGACAACAGAGTTCTAATTTCTCACTGGGATGGAGGGCCTGGAGGGCGAGGAGGGTCACTACCTTTGCTGCTTAGGCGCCACAGTGGATCCAGCCTGTAGGCTTAGAGAGCCCAAACTCATCAAGGGCTGAAGGGATCCCCCAACACAGCACAGCTGCTCTACCATAATACAGCCAGACAGCTTTTTTAAGCGGATCCTTGATCCCATTCCTCCTGACTGGGTGAGACCTCCCAACCGGGGTCTCCAGCCACCTCCTGTAGGTGCATTTGGGTGGGCAACAGTTCAGTACCCCGCTCTACAATGGAGCTTCCAGAGAAAGGGGTAGGCTGCTACCTCAATGGTTTCATAGCCTTCACTGGTGATACCTCCAGGTACTGGAAAAACCAAGGTGACTAGGGTCTGGAGTGGACCCCCAGTAAATTGTAGCAGCCCTACAGAAGAGGGGCTGGACTTTTAAAAGAAAAATAAACAAACACCAAAACAAGAACAACAACAACCATAACAAAAAAACAGAAACTGCATCCAAAAGTCAACAAGCTCAAGGATCGGAGGTCAATAAACCCACAAAGATGAGAAAGAATCAGCATAAAAACACGTAAAACTCAAAAGACCAGAGTGCCCCCTTTCATCCAAATGACCACAACATCTCTTCAGCAAGGGTTCTGAACTGGGCTGATGCAGAGATGGCCAAAATGATAGAAACGGACTTCAGAATGTGGATAAAAATGAACTTCAGTGAGCTAAAGGAGCTCGTTGGAACCCAAGGCAAGGAAGCCAAGAATCATGATAAAATAATGCAAGAGCTGACAACCAAAAGAGCCAGAATAGAGAGGAACATAATTAACCTAACAGAGCTGAAAAACACACTACAAGCTGAAAAACACAATGCAGTCACAAGTATTAGTAGCAGAACAGACCAAGTGAAGAAAAGAATCTCAGAGCATGAAGACTGTCTTTCTGGAATAAGACAGGCAGACAAGAATAGAGGAAAAAGAACAAAAAGCAATGAATAAAACCTCCAAGAAATATGGGATCTTGTAAAGAGACCAAATCTACAACTGACTGGGGTACCTGAAAGAGTAGGGAAAAATGGAACCAATATGGAAAATCTATTTCATGATATCATCCAGGAGAATTTTCCTAACCTAGCTAGACAGGCCAAAATTCAGTAAATCCAGATAACCCCAGTAAGATATTCCATGAGAAGATCATCCCCAAGACACACAATCATCAGATTCTCCAAGGTCAAAATGAAAGAAAAAATAATAAGGGCAGCCAGAGAGAAAGGCTGGGTTACCCAAAAAGTAAAGCCATCAGACTAACAGTGAACCCCTCTTAGCACAAATCCTACAAGCCAGAAGAGATTGGGGGCCAATATTCAACTTTTTTTTTTTTGAGACCAAATTTTATTCTTGTTTCCTAGGTTGCAGTGCAATGGTGTGGTCTAAGCTCACTGCAACCTACGAGTTCCTGGGTTCAAGTGCTTCTCCTGCCTTGGCCTTCCAGTAGCTGGGATTACAGGCACCCACCACCATGCCTTGCTAATTTTTTTGTATTTTTTATAGAGACAGGGTTTCACCATGTTGGTGAGGCTTGTCTTGAACTCCTGACCTCAGGTGATCCACCTGCCTCAGCCTCCTAAAGTGCTGGGATTACAGGCGTGAGCCACCGCGCCCAGTCCAACATTCTTAAAGAAAAGAAATTCCAGGCCAGGCGAGGTGGCTCACAGCTGTAATCCCAGCACTTTGGGAAGCTGAGATGGGCAGATCACTTGAAGCCAGGAGTTCAAGACCAGCCTGGCCAACATGAGGAAAACCTGTCTCTGCCAAAAAATAAAAAAATTAGCCAGGCATGGTGGCACATACCTGTAGTCCCAGGTACTGAGAGGCTGAAGTGGGAGAATCGCTTGAACCTGGAAGGCAGAAGTTGCAGTGAGCCAAGATAGCACCACTGCACTCCAGCCTGGGCAATAGAGTGAGACCCTGTCCTCCGCCAACCAAAAAAAAGAAAGAAATTCCAGCCCAGAATTTCATATCCAACTGAACTAAGCTTCAGAAGCAAAGAAGAAATAAGATTCTTTTCAGACAAGCAAATGCTGAGGAATTCATTACCACCAGACCTGCCTTACAAGAGGCCCTGAAGGACTAAATAGGGAAGGGAAAAACTGTTACCAGCCACTATTAAAAGATACTGAATTACACAGACCAGTGACACCATGAAGCAACCACATGAACAAGTCTGCAAAATAACCAGCTAGCATCATGATGACAGGAAAGAAAAGAAAAGAAAAGAAAAAGAAAAAAGCAGGGGTTGCAATCCTAGTTTCTGACAAAACAGACTTTAAAGATTAAACAAGATAAAGGAGGACATTACATAATGATAAATGGTTCAATTCAACAAGAAGACCTAACTATCCTAATTTCTCTTTTATAGAATAATCTTTACTTTTTAGTTAACTCAATGATAAATAACAATAGTTAATATTTTTTAAGTGGTTACTCTGTGTCAGGCACAGCCATGGGTACATTAATAAATTATTTCATTTGTTCTTCACTACAATCTTGTGAAGATAAGTATTATCACTATTTTACAGGACACAAAACTGAGTTTTAATGAAGTGAAATATACCTACCCAAAGGTACATAGCTGTTAATTTTTAGTGTGGATTTTAAACCTGAATGTGTTAATTAAACTTTGTCAACATTTTAATGTTATCATATTTTTGAAATGCATACTATCATACAGTGTAACATTTACAAAATACCTTTTAATGGTATAAGCATGCTGTATACCAAAGTCAGTTTCCTGTTTTTCATATTTTACTATATCAGATGTAACAAAGTGCAGAAACTAAGTGCAGGTTATAAGGGGCCATTCTGTACTGTCCTGTCAACTTCCTGTGAGTCTATAATTATTTAGATGATAAAAGGTCACTAAAAACATACGGTATGCTTCTATTTATGTAAAATTTTTGAAATGGCAAAATTATGGAGATAGACAACAGATTAGTGATTGCCAGGGATGATGGAGGGAGAGAGAGATGGGTATGTCTTGTAAGTCAATACCACAGATCTTTGTGGTTGTGAAACAGCTCTGTATCTTGATTATGATAGTCATTATATCAATCTATACATGATAAATTGCATAGGCCTCCCCCCGACACACACAGGTGTGTATATAAAACTGGCAAAATCTGAAAAAACTCCGTGTATTACACCAATGTCAGTTTCCTAGTTTTGTTACCATATTATTTGTATGTAAAATATTACCATTGGAGGAAACAGGGTGAAGGGTATAGGAGACCTCTTCTTACTACATTTGAAACTTCCTGTCAATCTATAACGACTTCAAAATAAAAAGGAAACATAATTTAACAAAAACACCAAAACACTTCCCAAAAAACAACTTTGAACAAATGTTGGTTTATAATAATATTGTAAAGCAACCAGTTCAAGTGAATTGTTTTCATTAGGAATTATTGGTTTTTTGCAATAGAACCAAACTTGTCAAGACTGTAATACTGAAGAAAAGCAATGGAGGGGCAATAAGTACAAATTGCTTCAAGAGTCAACTAAAGGCCAGGTGTGGTGGCTCACACCTGTAATTCCAGGACTTTGGGAGGCCAAGGCAAGAGGATTGCTTGAGACCAGGAGTTTGAGACCAGCCTGGGCAACATAGGGAGACCACATCTCTATGTAAAAAAAAAAAAAAAAAAAGTATTAATAATCAAAAAAATATTTTTAAGTCAACTTAAGTTCTGATTTAAGTATTTGGAATTCAGGAAAGTTTTCCTCTTTTGAGGAAATTATTCTTTTTTTCTTTTTTTGGTTAAGGTTGATTTCACCAACTTTAAGATCCCCCCAGTGGAAAACTGCATATATTAAACAACACATGGAAAGCAATAATAGCTAAACTTACCTGGCTATTACTACCCACCAGGCACCAGTTTATATAATTATGCCCATAAACACATTTTAAGCTCAGAATACTCTGCTGCAGATTTTTTAATATTCCCATTTTATTGATAAGGAGAAAGCGACAGAATTGTTTCACAGTAATGCAGCAAGTTGTAGAGAGTTTCTGCTACAGCTAAATTTCCAGACATCTTTTAAGTTGCACACTTTGGGCTTTTACACAATTTCTTCAATTAAAAGAATATTATCTTAATTCTCGTCATTAGCATTAGTTTGGTGGACCATTTGCTTTATTTACTGGACCATTCGCTCATCTGCTTTATTTTGCTCACAAGGCAGAAAATATAAGAAGCAACAATATTTTGAAAAGTGTGCTTTTTTTCCTTGAGTTCAAATAACAACAGTTAACTGAGAGAAAGAGTAGGAAATTTAGAATTTGAAACCAAAGAGAAAGAACTGATATTTAACTTACCCTAGTTTCTCCAACATGTATGTGATAACAAAAATATCTGATCTTTGAAGACCTCATCTTTAAACCCTAATCTTTGATATTATTTTTATAACTCGAGTGCCGTGACACCACCTCTGCAGCACCACTTTAGTGGGGAAATGGATATATGCGTAAGACACAAAGGGTAGGGAAAGAATGCAGTCAACTTACAGGCACTGCTGGAGTGACACAGGCTGGTAAGCACGAGGACTTCCGGAGGCAGCCAAAGGCACCAGCGCAATGACCTCTGGGAAGCAGCCGAAGCACGGGGCGCGGGGACTTCTGGGAGGCAGCTGGAAGCTCGCGTGCTAGCACTTCCGGACGGTAGTACACGGTGTCGCAGCAGTGGGAAGCTCGGTGGCAAGCCCTGTAGTCCTGTGTGATGGCCTCTCGATACGACAGGGCGATCACTGTCTTCTCCCCAGACGGACACCTTTTTCAAGTGGAATATGCCCAGGAAGCAGTGAAGAAAGGATCCACCGCGGTGAGGGAGCAACTCCCGGATCATCCCCCGCCACCCCTCCGCCCCGTTACTTGTCGGGCCATGGTTACCCCACTGCCCAGCCCACCGCTGCAGCCTAGGAGCTGAAGAGAAGAGATTCCCACACTTGTGAAAATGACTGTCCTTTTTATTGAGGGAGATAGACTTCTGAGATTTGGGCCTGAAGTGGCAGAGTAGAAGTTGGTAGATTTCCCTGAATTCTGCTGTGCAACTGCCCGTTTAACGGTAGCTACAGGCACAAAACTAGGGTGTGTGTATGTGTAGGGACGTTAATGCTGTGACTGGCAATAGGGAAATGAAAAGCTTCGAATCTGTAACAGCTTACCTGCATGCTCGTTGTCCAGTTCCTTGGTAGTTCAGAGACCCCTGAAAAGCTAACAGTAGCTTCACGTTGGAAACTATTTTTTAAATAACAATTATGATAATAAATAAAAATTGGCCACACCTGCTCCCCAAATACGGGCTAAATCAATATAAAATTAAACTCTTGTTGATGAAGAAATAATTAAAAAAACAGTTAAAAACACACACGTTAAAAATATCCCAAAATTGTCCCAATATTTCACAGTCTTTTAGAGGCCCAAAAGCCCAAGAACGTTCACTTTTTTGGCTATTTAAAAAATAACGCTGAAAGTTCCTTGAGAGATTATACCCTACTTTAGGTTTATGTATCCACATTACCGAAAAAGTTACAAATACTCACGGTAGGAGTAATACTGCTGCCAGGTTTTAACTATTTCAATAATTTTAGTGATTTATAAAAATTAAAGAGGACAAAAGTGCCCTAGTGACCCGAGATCTATTACCACAAATCTTCTAAGTCCTAGACTATGAATTCAAAGGATCAGATTTTTTTTTTATTTCAAATTTCATGAGCATGTTTCTTGTTTATTTTGGAAATTGAGACAGTAGCTATGAGAATACACAGTACATTTCCAAGTCTGGCAGTGTCTGTATTTTCTAACTTCCATACCAACTTTGTTAAAGAAGGAAATAATTCACTTTCATTATAATTCTAACAAATGTAAGTGGTAAAAAAAAATAACACTAGAAGAAGAATCATTTTAAAAGTATTTTTCTATTTAATCCGGCCCACTAGTTTTGCTTCTGTTTTACAAGTAATTTTTTTAGAATTATAAATTTAAGGAAAGCCTGATGTAGCTTAAACCAAAAGGGTACCATTTTGATAAAAACAAAAAGTTATATAATCCCCAGCATGGCATGTAGCATATGGTTAGAAAATAATGCCCAAGTTTTAGAGCCTAAAATAAAGGGAGTAATAGGAGAAGACTGGGGTGTAATAAGAAACCACATTGGCTCATTTAACATGTTTTAAGAGTGCTGTAGAACTGATTGATAGTTCCTTTGTAATGAGCGGTAAAAGGGTAAGGATATAAAAGTACCTATAGTGGGCATTTTTAAAGATACATTGGAAGAATGAGACACTTTTGTCTCAGAATTCTGAAATTATAATTTGCATGTTTGCATGGAGTTAGTCATTGTGTTTCCTTGAGGGTGCTATGACCTTTTACATAGGGTAAAGTTTTTAAATTCACTTGATTATTAAAATATGTCACAAAATATTCTATCTAGAAATGAAAATTGATATTATGAGTTATAAATAAGCCAAGGTTGACCAGTTTTGACCAGTATGTAGATGTGATATTATTTAGTAATATAAAAGTTATATGGGCCGCAATTAGAGGCTTTATGTTCTACTTCCTTGTTGATGATTATCTTATAGCATGAGAGGAGACAAGAGGCTTGTTTTCTTTTTGCTTTAGTTCCCTTTTCTATAAATGCAAATTTGTTTGAATAACATTTTGGAGAAGTAATACCTTTCTTCTTAGGGAAAAGAAATGAATCCTTCACAATATTCCCATGAAAATGATAAGATTTATTATCATTCCTCATTTTGTCCTTTCTGTGACCCCCAAACTGTTATTAGCTCTGTATTTCCTACTTTATCAAATCTCAGCTCCACAATCTAGCCATCAAAGTCTTCCGTAATCCTATCCACCCTCTTAATTTAGGAGGCAGCTTCTTGGTTTCACTAATATATGTTTCTGCCTACAGAAAGGGGAAGAGAGGAAAGGGGAAAACACCTTTCTTTCTGCTGCTCTACATCTTATTTATCCTTTAAGAATCTCTGCACATTTGTCCTCTATAATGAAGTTTTCTTTGATCCACTCCAGTCATCTTGCATCTTTGTCTTTTCTGAATGTATAATCTGTACCACATAATATTGTACAGTATTTACTATTTGGCCTGATATTTTCTTTAATTTCAGTTATATTTAATAATCTCACACCAACGGGATAGTAAGATCTCTGAAGAACTAGATGGCATAATTCCTTTGCTTATTTCTACCACACAATATACAGTAGAGGGACTAGGAAGGCAGTAACTAACATTTAAGTAATACTTTCACCAGGCATTTTGTGTACATTATCGAACATTAGGGACATTGTTTAATCCCCTTTTATTATATGTGAAACTGTGATTCACAAGCATTTAGAGCTTGCTGAAAATATCCAGCTGGAGAGTGATGGAACCACTATTTATAATTAATTTCTCCAGTTCCAAAGCCCCTGCTCCTTGCATTGTAGCTTGAAATTTGTTCAATAAATGTTTGTATATTAATTAGCTGCCATTATCATGAATGTAGAAATCAGATATGTATCATTTAAGGCAATTAACTTCACTAAGCTTCAGTTTCTGTAATAGTAAATAGGCATCAAAGTAGCCCTTGCAGCTGGACGTGGTGACTCATGCCTGTAATCCTAGCACTTTGGGAGGCTGAGGCAGGCAGATCACTGGAGGTCAGGAGTTCAAGACCAGCCTGGCCAACATGGTTAAACCCTGTCTCTACTAAAAATACAAAAAATTCCCTGGGCATGGTGGTGTATGCCTGTAATCCCAGCTACTCAGGAGACTGAGGTGGGAGAATTGCTTGAACCCAGGAAGCAGAGGTTGCAGCGAGCTAAGATCGTGCCACTGTACCCCAGCATGAGTGAGAGAGTGAGAATCTGTCTCAAAAACAAAACAAAATGAATTACGCTTGCTTCGTAGGTTTGATGTGAGCGCTGAATAAGATAATAATGCATGTTAAGCATCCTACACAGAATCTGGTTTGCAGAAAGTACTTAATAAATTGTAGCTATTATTATTTACTATTCTTTGTTTTCTCTTTTTTCTTCAATTTTGTCTATGGTACTTCTCACACATTTTTTATTGCAAGACATTTTTGTTGAATACTTACATACGGTAAACATGGTGCTCAGTCACATATAAGATAGATAGCATCACATACATGATAGATTCAGTCCCTGTCCTCAGAGAACTTACTATCTATCAGGAAAGTTAGATAATTACATAAATAATCCTAACAAAACCTGAATGAGAATTAGGGTATGAGGCATTATAGGAAACCCAGGTGTTGAGGAGGTCCCCCTGAGGAAATAATATTTAAGTGGGTATCTGAAAGATGAGAGGTTGTCAAGGGAAGAAGTGGAAGGGGAAAGAGTGAAGAGTATTTTTGACAAAGGAAATAGCTTCTGGGAAGGCAAGCAGAAAAAGATAGCTATGAACTGAAAGGCATTCAGAATTGTTGAAGCAATGGAAAAATAGAAATAGATAAAGCTAGAAACTGGTGCCAGATCATGGAATGCCTTTAAACCATGTAAGTGAAGATATACTTGGTCCTGAATAAGAGGCCTTGAAGTATTTTGATGTGGCTACTGTCATTCTCCACATTATTGCTCTTCTATCCTTCTATAAACAGACCGCATTTGTCCAACCACAGTTACTCACATGACCTAGGTAGAATCATTCGTAGTTTCTGTCTTCCTGGCCACAGTGATGAGGATGTCACTCAAATCTAGCCAACGATAAGTTCACCCTTACAACTCTTCTGACTAGAGACAGTGGTAGCTTTTCTTCCCTAAGAAAACTATTGGGATGTGAGTCCAAGGTTCCTGGTGGCCATGTTTTTACTGTACAGAGAAAGCCTTTCCACATTAGAAAAACAAAAAGTCAGTATGCAAAGAGTACATATTAAAGTCCCTACATCCTTTTATCTTATATCTAACTCTGTGCTGTGTTGATTTGCTTAGTGACAAATGGTCCCTATATAAGCCTTAAGTAAAGGAATGCAACATTCAGACTTTATTTTCTTCTTTTTTTTTTTTGGTCTTTGTTTTATTTTCCACAGATTTCTCAGGCTACCTATGGTCAGTGAATTGGATAAAATCAAAACTAGAAACAGGGAGACCAGTTAGGATTCTGTGGAAATAATCTAGATGATAGATGATTACTAGACTTGGGGGAAAAGTGGATATAAGGCAGATTCCAGAGAAACATTAAGGAGTGTATGTGTTACAATTTAATGATTATATGGATGGTATTGACAGAGGTATTGGAGAAGGAGGAATACAAGTTGGTGTCCCTGTTTCTGGATGTGCTCACTAAGTAAATGGTACTGCCATTTACTTAGAGAATGTAAAGCACTAAGTTTTGGGGGAAGATAACTGTTTTGGACTTACTGAGGTTGAGATGCTTATGGAAACTGTAGCAGACAAACTTTGAAATGGCCTCTAGTGCTCCCTTCTAGTGTTCATGCCCTTGTATAACCTTCCTCCCTTGGATATGGGCTAAACTTAGTGACTTTATTTTAAGGAATGGAATAGATGAAAGTGACGAATGTCACATCGGGGATTGGGTTGCAGAGAAACAATGACTTCATTTTATTCATCCTTACTTGCTGTTTCGCTTACTTACTCTGATGGAACCCAGCTGCTATGTTGAGTTGCCCTCTGGAGGGCCCAATGAGGCAGGGAACTGAGGGAAACATTTGTTCAAAACCTAGTAGGGAACTGAGGTCCTTAGTCCAACAACCCAGGAGGAACTGAGTCTTGCCAACAACCATATGAGTGAGCTTGGAAATGGATCCTTCCCTGGTTAATCCTAGAGGTGTGTGCAGCCCTGGTGGACAATTTGATTGCAGCCTTATGAGAGACCCTGAGCCAGAGGACTTAGCTAAACTGTGTCCAGATTCCTGAACAGAGACTGTGAGGCAGCTGAAAAATACATGTTTGAAATTTAAGAGATTGATCTTGGCTGGAAATAATAATGTTGCAGTGCATTCTTTCTCTCTCTTGTTTAAAACCTATATTGGAGGTCAAGTAAATGAGTACTCTTGAGTACCCTTCTGTGTTCAATAAGACTGAATATAGACTATAGACTATGCAGAAGATAGCCTGCAACTGAACCTTGAGGGACCTTAATGACCTGTGTAATTACCTTGACTAAACTCTGAGAGAAGAGGGAGAGAAACCAGGTTGTTGTGGGCTGAGGGATGGTGATAAATATTTGGCTTGAAGGGCTTGAAAGAAAAAAGGTGGGATTAAAGTGGAATTGGTCTTTTAAAATGTTAAGATAAGAGACTAACATAGGTTTCCGTCTCTTTGTGGAATTTCTCATTTTGTTTGCATAGTGTTTTTCTGATCTCGCTTGTTTATCTGTGTCTTCTTATAGCTTACTGAGCTTTTAAAAGATTATTTCTTAATTCTTTATCAAGAAATTCATAGATCTCCATACTGTCTTTTGTTCCTTTGATAGTATCATATTTTTCTGATTGTTCATGATTCTTGTGGCCTGGCATGGATGTCTGCATATTTCAAAAAGAAAGTACCTCTTCAGGTTAGCTTCAGCAGGAAAAGTTCTTCACCAGTTGGCCAGTCCCGAGATTTGGGGTGGGCCTGCCACTAGAGTCCTCAGGCAGGCTGGCCTGATACCTAGGTCAGCAGGCAGGCTGACCTGGCATCACAGATGCCAGCCTTGCACCAGGGTTCACTTGAGTGGGCCTGGAATCTGGGTCCACAGCAGCAGGCCTGGAGCTTGGATCATGGGGTCCATGGTAAAGTCAGATACTCACCTTACTCTCCTTACCACATGTGGATTTAACCCATCACCACTATGACTGCCGTCACTCATGGATTCACCAAAAATTTGCTAAATAATTATCATACATTTTTTCTGACCTTGAGTCTCCCTCTATCCCCAGGCTGGAGTGCAGTAGCACAATCTCAGTTCACTGCAAGCTCTGCCTCCTGGGTTCAAGTGATTCTCCCGCCTCGCTGAGAGTACAGGCGCCTGCCACCATGCCTGGCTAATTTTTGTATTTTTAGTAGAGACAGAGTTTCACCATCTTGGCCAGGCTGGTCTCAAACTCCAGACCTCAAATGATCTGCCCGCCTCAGCCTCCCAAAGTGCTGAGAGTACAGGTGTGAGCCACCGCACCAGGCCTTATCATATTTGTTTTTATTAGTCTTTCCTAAATGTTTATACAGCTCACATTTATTTCAGTGTTTAATATTAGAAGTGTTTTAGGTCTTTGTTTAGATGTTTCGTGATGTTTTTGTGACTAGAAATATTGCATATGAATCTAACTCCTGTTTATATCAGTCAGGCTGTGGTAAATTGGTTTCATTATACATCATTTGCTTATAGTTGCAATTTTCAAGAACCTATCAATGATGTTAAGTGAGGACTTACTGTATTTAGAGAGAGCTTTTTCAGGTGTTTTGTATGAGATTAGGACACTTGTAATTTCAGCATTGGTGGTATTTTCTTTGCAGTTTCTACCTATTTGTCTTCTTTGCTTTGAGTCTGGGGGAATGGATCTCCAGTAAGCCTATACCTATGCAGCTGTTTTCTAGAAGTTTACTTTTCTCATTTTTATTGAATATTTGAGGAGAAGTCATTTCCCCTAAGTCATATGTTAGAATAACTTGGTTTTATATTTAAAACTGACATGTCTGACATGTGAATATGTATGTATTTTAATGACAGGTTGGAATTCGAGGTGCCAATATAGTTGTTCTTGGGGTAGAAAAAAAATCTGTTGCCAAGCTTCAAGATGAAAGAACTGTGAGGAAAATTTGTGCCCTTGATGACCATGTCTGCATGGCTTTTGCAGGTATTTATGGACCTACATACAATAATGATGCATAGTGTCTTACTGCAGTAGGCAAACACAGTTAACCTCAGTGCTGCAATTGTTTTATATTTATAAAACATATGCAGTTGTTCTACAAACAATATATCCTATGTTTTAAAGCAAATACTTTGTAAACCAGGATTTTTGATAATGAGTTTTGATAAAGTATAAATGTTAAACGATATATATTACCTTACTTCGAAATTTAGGTAGATGTTTTCAAAACTTTTTATTTTGAAATAATTACAGATTTAGAAGAAATTACCAAAAACATAGAAACTCCCCTTTAAACAGTTTCCCTAAATGGTAACATCTTCAGAACCAAAAAATTCACATTTGGTGAGAGTGTATTCAGATTATATCAGTTTTACATGCATTCACTTGCATGTTCATGTATATGTGTGCAGTTTTATTACACTAACCACATGTGTAGATTCATGTAGCCATCACCACAGACAAGATAAACAACTCTTCCATCACCACAAGGCTACCTCATGCTATTTCTTCTCACCATCTCTAATCTCTGGAAGCTACTATCTATTCTGCATCTCTATAATTGTGTCATTTTGAGAATGTTATGTAGATAAAGTCATATAATATATACCCCTTTCAGATTTCTTTTTTATTCAGCATAATTTCCTTGCCGTTCTTGCAAGTTGTTGCATATATCCATTCCTTTTTATTGCTGAGTAGTATTCCATGAAATAAAGGCACCAGTGCGTTTGTTAACTCTCCTATTGAGGGACATTTGGGTTATTTTCAATTTTTGACCATTATAAATAAAGCCTCTGTGAATATTTGTTTACAGATTTTTGAGTGAAAGTAGGATTTCATTTCTCTGGGACAAATTCCTAAGAGTATAGTTACTGGATTATGTGATAACCCATGCTTAGTTTTATGGAACACTGCCAGTTGTATTCCATGGTGGCTATACTACTTTAAATTCCAACTAGGAATATATGAGTGATTCATTTTCTCTGCATTATCAGCATCTGATAGTGTTGCTTTTCTTCATTTTTTATATTCTTATACATGTACAGTGATATCTAATTGTGAGTTTAATTTTTATTTCCCTCATGGCTAATAATTTTGCACTTATTTTAATGTGCTTATTTGCCTCCATACAGCAAATAAGACATTATCTTTTTTTTTCTTGTCTTCTAATTGGTTTGTTTTTTTTTTTAAGTTCATAAAGAACTTATTTTTAAAATGAAATATTATGGAAGAAAATACCATGAAAAGAATAATCCTATGAGAATTGCTTTAAAGGACAGTAAATTTGAGCCTCGGGTCTTCATGAAGATATTACAATTTATATAGAAAACTATACAAGACTCCAGGGAGGAAAAAAGTCAGAATATATAATATTTAACATTCTATAGGACTCAAACTCTTTTGAGGGGAGTGGGAAAAGGACAGCCAACTGAGTGTGTGATGCTCCCCTCCCTGTGTCCACGTGTTCTCATTGTTCAACACCCACCTATGAGTGAGAACGTGCAGTGTTTGATTTTCTGTTCTTGCATCAGTTTGCTGAGAATGATGGTTTCCAGGTTAATCCATGTCCCTACAAAGGACACAAACTCATTGTTTCTTATGGCTGCATAGTATTCCATGGTGTATATGTGCCACACTTTCCTTGTCCAATCTATCATCAGTGGGCATTTGGGTTGGTTCCAGGTCTTTGCTATTGTAAACAGTGCTGCAATGAACATTTGTGTGCATGTGTCCTTATAGTACTTTATCTCCATTTTAAAAGTGAAGACGCAGTTTTGTGACTCAGAAAATTTGATGCCTTACTCAAAGTACAGTACTTACTATGTTAAGTAACAGAGTTTGATATTTAAACAATGGTCTGTGTGGCTTCTGCAATAGCCATATCATGGTGAGCCATTTATAGCTGCAATACTTTTGTCTTTATCATGCCATCATCATTACTATCTCAATAAACTCTAAAGATCACTGACAAGTGAGAAGCTGATATTGCTGTCCTCAGTCCGTAAATGGGTATGCGGAGCTCCAAAGAGCCTCAAGCTCAAGTAAGAAGAAGAAAACCCCAGTCCTTTGTTCCTCTCTCCCAGTACGTTTCCACTAGTGCCTTGTGCTACTTTACCTATATTTTTCTTAGTTAAGTGAGTGAATTGGACCTATTTACCCTTAGAGCTTCAGAACAGATTTCCTAGAATCTTATCAGTTTGCAAGTCACCTTTTTCTTATACCATGCTTTATAACGCCAATTCCCCATGGAAGCCTACTTTCTGAAGACGTTCTTAAGCCCATGGGGAGCTAAGCTCAATTTACTTATTTTCTGATGTCAAATTCCAATCAGGTGTTTGTTTTTAATATGAAAAAGAAACTAAACAAATTCAAAACTGTGCACAGGCACTGTATATTCTGACATAATCCAATAAAGAACCACTTTCTTGAACCTAGATTTAAGAACCACTTAAAGAACCACTTTCTAAAGAACCTAGATTTCATAGTATTTTTTGAGAATTAAGTTTCTATTAACTAATCATGACTTACCCCTATTTGCCCCAAATATGCCCCTTTTGCCAGTAGCCTCTGTGTTGAATGATTCTCTGTCCTTGGTCCAGGGAAGAGCCAAAGAGGGGAGAATCCTATTGAGGAATCAGAACAATGGAGTGACATTGTGTAGCCTCTGCCACATGAAGGCTGATCTTCTAAGTCACATAAATATAAAGCCCCAGCTGGCCAAGTGGATCAGGATACAAGTATAGTTATTAGGAGATGCATAGGTTCATTTCAATTCTCTAAAGAAAACAGAAACTCATACAAAGCTCTGCAATGGGGTCAACTTCATGGGTTAAATAAATGAATGAATGGTCATTCAGTCATTCAACAAGTACACCTGCTGTTTTCAAGTCACTGCTATGAAGGGAAATCCTTTTTAAAGTTCTTCATTGTAAGTACAAGTTATATATAAATAGCCACTTTGATTGAATGTTGCTGCTAGATGCTTCAGCACTTGGATACCTGCACATCCTGCTGAAGGAAACTCACCTGAAGAAAATCAGGGTTAGAGAAGCAATAGTATAGTAATACATCCTTTTCATACAGTCTGCAGAAATAATTGTAACACATGCAAAACACAATCATGACTAATGAAACAAGTAAACCTCTTTTAAATGAATTACTAATATTATAGTCTACTTAAGAGTAAATATTTTCAGACAACAACAAGCCCAGTAGTTGCACAAACTAAGCAATCCCAGTGTATGGTCCAGGAATTTAAGTAAGTGCATTTTTAAAGGTATGTTAATTCTGGATTGGTTTATTAAAATTAATCTTGCGATGATTTTTCAGATATCAACCAATTTCCTTAAGATGAGTTATGCCATTGAGATATAATAGTCAGATGCTGTCACATTCATAGTTAACAAGCTTTCTTCTAAGTATTTTTCATGTGTGTAATCTGTGACCATAAGATTTCTGAGGGCAGCATTACAGTAACTGTAATAGCTTCTTATCCTCCAGCGTTTTATCAGTCCTGAGTATAGAAAGGACTCTTGTACAAAGTTCAAAACAGAAATAAATGATCTCACTAATGGGAACACTTCTATGGACTAGAAAAAGATTACCATAACACCAGAGACCAAGGGCATCTATAATACACTGGGAACCTACAACTCGCTGATTCAGAGGGAAAAGGAACTGGGTAGGTCTCACCCACTTCTCTTGGTACCTCCATGAAACCTGCAGGGCTCTGCAGAGAACAGTTTGAAGACCACAGACATAGCCTACCTTCTCACTTCTCAAAAAGAGAAACTGAGACCAAGAAAGACAAAATTATTTCTCCAAAATTATGTAACCAACTGTTACTGAGCTGAAATTTGTTTCCTGTTTCCAAAGACAGTACTTTTCCTTATCCCAGACTCATCTCAGTTTCAGAATTTACTGCAGTCTCCCTCCTGCAAACTTTCCTCTCTATTTCAGGCAACCAGAGCAGGCCAGGTTGGGACTGAGCCACCCAAAGCCACTTGTCAGTGCCAGTCTCCCACTGGGCAATGCTAACCCCAGCATCTGGTCCTGATTCCTAGCACTCATGCTGTCGTGATTAAAGAGCTGACGTATGTAAACAAACCATAACTTAAGCACAGCATGGTCAGGGAGTAGAGCCCAAATGTGGATGAGTGCTGACTCATAAGTGAAGAAGTAGCCAGTTTGCAAACTTCTAGCCTTGCTTTTCTCTTATGACAGGTATATACATATTGCAATTGCTACAGACAGCTTTTTTGTGCTGTACATTTATTTTTATTTTCATTTTATTCTTTGCTTTTTTTTTTCAACATTTAGGTTCAGGGGAACGTATGCAGATTTGTTACATGGCATTGCGTGTTATGGGAGTTTAGTGTACAGATTGTTTCATCATATATATATATATCCTATTAGTCTGTCCCTCTGGAGAATCCTAATACAATGTGATATACCACATAAACAGAATGTAAAGCAATAATCACATGATCATCTCAATAGATGCAGAAAAAGCATTTGATAAAATCCAGCATCCCTTTATGATTAAAACTCTCAGCAAACTATCAGGTACCAAGCCTAGCACCCAACAGATAGTTTTTTGATCCTCACCATCCTTCCCCCCTCCATGCTCAAGTAGATCCCATGTCTATTGTTCCCTTTTTTGTGTTCATGTGTATTTAATGTTTAACTCTCACTTATAAGAGAGAATATGTGGTATTTGGTTTTCTGTTCTAGCATGAGTTTGCTTAGGATAGTGGCCTCCAGGTCCTTCCATTTTGCTGCAAAGAACGTGATTTCATTCTTTTTTTTTATGGCTGCATAATATTCCATGGCACATATGTACATTTTCTTTATCTAGACTACTGTTGTTGGACATCTAGGTTAATTCTATTTAACCTTTGCTATTGTCAATAGTGCTACATTAAGCACACATATGCACGTGGGTTTACGGCAGAACAATTTACATTCCTGTGGGAATATACATAATAATGGGATTGTTGGGTTGAATAAAGTTCTGTTTTAAGTTCTTTGGGAAATCTCCAAACTGCTTTTTGTAGATAGCTTTGCGTAATTCTTAGCCTCAAATATATCTCAACCCCATAGCAAGTTTAACAAAATGTATTCTACCCCATTTTGTCTAAGTAGGACTTTTTGAGGGCCAGTAGGTTGGAGTTACTTTCAGATTTGAATCAGGGCTTGATTACTCAATGGGACACGCAAGGGCCAGCACAGTGAGAAAACTCGTTGTGGCTCTTTTCAGGTCACCACAATAATCTTATTTGCTGAGCATGTATATAATTTTACTGGCTCTCTTCTTGGGACAGACACCATTTTGAGTGGCCACACCCGGACAATATGTGAAAGCAAGATCAAAAAGATATGCACCAATGTCAGCAGCATAATCTGAGAGATGTGCTGTCTTCCTCTGTTGCTGCAATCTGGTTGTGGTTATTTTGTTTGACTAAAAAGATGTATTTCCCACTTTGTGAAACAAGCTAGAGCCTCGCCATTCAAATTGTGGTCAAGTGCATTGGCATCACCTGGGAATTGGTTAGATAGGTGGACTCCCAAACTTCATAGAATCAAACTCACTCAATCAGAATCTGCATTTTAACAAGACGCCCAGCTGATCTGTAAGCACACTGAATTTGAGAAGCAATGATCTAGAGATTAAGACCACAATCCAATGCCTTCATCATTACCTCCATCTGCAAAATTTCAGTTAGTGGACCATGTTGGTTTTGGACAGTTAAATAGAGAAGAAAAGCAAATCCAAAGCTTCCTTAAAGTGAATTCCCTTTTTGCCCCAGCAGGTTTATCACTTTCATCTTTTCCTTTAGGAGCTGTTAAAGAATGATATAGTTTGGCTTTGTATAGTTACTCAAATCTCATCTTGAATTGTATATCCCACAATCCCCATGTGTCATGGAACGGACTCAGTGGGAGGTAACTGAATCAGGGATCTTTTCCACCCATGCTGTTCTCATGATAGTGAGTGAGTTCTCATGAGATCCAATGGTTTTATAAGGGGCTTCCCCCTTCACTCAGCCTCATTCTCTCTCCTGCTGCCCTGTGAAGAGGTGCCTTGTGCCATGATTGTAGGTTTCCTGAGGCCTCCCCAGCCATATGGAACTGTGAGTCAATTAAACCTCTTTTCTTCATAACTTACCTAGTCACTGGCAGTGCTTTATAACAGCATAAAAATGAACATAGAGAATAATTTTCTTTGAATTGCCAGTGAAGACTTGAAGGGGGTTATACATCGTGGACCGTTATAGCTGCTGGTATATATGCTGGCTTTAAATCAAGAGTCTGTTTGGCTAGGCACAGTGACTCATTCCTGTAATCCCAGCACTTTGGAAGGCTGAGGCAGATGGATGACATGAAGTCAAGAGTTCTAGACCAGCCCTGCCAACATCTACTAAGAATACAAAAATTAGCTGGGTGTGGTAGTACACACCTGTAATCCCAGCTACTTGGGAGGCTTGATATACAAGAATCGCTTGAATCCAGGAGGCAAAGGTTGCAGTGAGCCAAAATGGTACCACTGCGCTTCCCTGGGCGACAGAGTGAGACTCTCTTTCAAAAACAAAAAGTCTCTCCTTCATTTCTAGAAATTTAGTTGGCCACCAAAGCCTTTTGATTTTACCTCCTAAATTATTTTCTATTCTGAGTTCTCCCTTTTGTCCCCACTGTCCTACTTTAGATCACATCCTTATCACCTATAAAGTGGATATTAAAATAGTCTTACAACTTGATGACAGGCCTCCCTATGTCATGTTTTCCTCTCATCTAGTGCATCTCCAAACTGTTGTCAGAATATTCTCAAAGGCAAATCTAATCATATTAAAGTCCTCCAATGATATCTGATAAAGTCAACACCTTCAAGTATGTTATGCAAGGTCTTTGGTCATGTTGTTTTTTGCTACCTGCCCAATCCCATTTCTTCCACTTTCCTATTTTTATTCCAACCTCCCAACATACACTCCATGCCTTTCCCTTTGCGCAGGCAGCCTCTCTACTGGGAATTCTCCTTTTTCTTTCTCTTCCACATAAACCTCGTCTTCTAACATGATGTCATGCTTTTTACAGGAAGCTCTTCTTGACCATGACTGTCTACTACTAAGGTAGATCTGACCATCCTCAGAGCCTGATAGCACTTCATACTTGCTCTATAAGCAAATGAACCGAAGTGTTTGTAAATGCGTCCATCTTTGCACTAGTCTAAAAGAACTTTGGGCCAGGAACCATGTCATACCTTTTCTTTGTATCTTGAGTACCAAATACCATTGCTAACATATAGTAGACACCCAGTAAATATTGATGAATTAAATAACTAAATGAATATAGTCATTGTGCAAAATAGCTGTCACATTGCCCCTGAGAACTGTGAAAAATACACAACCACCACAGATCTAGGAACTATTTTCAAAGGATTAATTTTTTAATTTCTCCAATGATGGATATTAAGGAATTGGATTAATGTTAACAGTAAAAATTACCTACATGAGCTCTGCCACTATCATAAAGAAAAACAATCTATCTCAAATACTGTATTAAATACTAGATCACCTGTGACATCCAGTGAACAGCAGAATTACAGCCTAAGGCACAACCATGTTGTGCCCTATCTTCCAGGGACTTGGACAGTTAACGTGAACACCAGCCACTCTGCCAGATGGTCCTAGAACTCTTTCCCTTGGGGCCCGATGTTGTTGTCAAGAAGCGAAAAAGACAAGACACCAAATCAGGTAGAAAGAACAGATCTAAAAAATGGGTCTTGGCCTTTGCTCCTCCATATCCCCACAGGGAGGTTCACTGAATCCTCTGATTCAAGCTTAGCTCAAAGGGTCTCCACAAATGATTGGGGCCTTGATCAGGAGAGAATTCAAGAGCCCCAGCCTGGCATTCTTTCTCAGAGGTCAAGCTACACGTGCACCCTACCTCCTAACTCATATTCCCCTTCCCTGTTCTTGATGCTCACAACCCACCTTATACTCCAATTTCTGTTGATGAAAATAGTAATAATAATAATGTGATTTCACATTAATGCAACCTTACTATGTGCCAGGTACCATTCTGGGTGCTATACATGTATTTACAAGTTTAATCACCACCACATATTGCTTTACTAGCTACTGAATTATCCACATTTTACAGATGAGGAAAACAAAGGCACACAAAGGCTTTGTAAGTTGTCTCCTTTTGGGTTTCTCATCATTACGGCATGCCTAATTACTGCAGACTCCATCATGCTGACTGCTGTTGATTGGCTTACCCTTTTGATATTATGCCCTGAACACTGGTGATTAGACCTGCACACCCCGATGTCTCCTTCTCCCTTTCCCCTGGGGCCTCCTGTCCCTTGCCACCAGCTATTACAGATCTACCTGCTTATTCCAGCCCTGTCCTGAACAGGAAAGGAAAAGATAGACTAAAACTCATTTATTCTCTACTCTATTAACATGGATGCTTAATTAATGCTGATAGAAAAATTAAACTCAGGTTATGTAACATGAGTAAAAGGCCTAGTGGTGACAGACATCCACAATCTATATTTGAATTACAGTTGAGGAAAGACAAGGCACAATTTGAAAGAATGTGTCATTTTGTGGTATTCTCTTAGACATGCAGACTCTATAAACTCTCTTTGTAATAAAACAAAGGGCGTCCATTAACAAACTGAGGTATCTACACAGAACAAGAAACAAACCATCACTGCTCCATTACCTGGGAGAGAGAATCCGTGGAAACACCAGACTCAGGATCTTATTTGTCCCTAACGAGACTTTTCGATGAACTTCACACTCACTTACTCTCACATTTGCATAGTTCAGATAATAACAGCTCTGTATTTCATTCTCAGTGTTGAGGTCAAGTCAGAAAAAGCTGTTTTAGCAACGATGCCCCTTTGCAGTCAGTTCTGGGATCAGGTGGAACAGACAACTTGGAGAATTGGGAACTGAAACCGTCTACTTGCTGTGTGTGGAGTTCTAAAGCAGATTGCATTTCCAGACACACATATAGTAATTTTGAGAAAGGAGTGCATAGAGTGTCCTATGGAGAACTTTGAGAAATATAGATTAGATTTCATTATCCTACTCCATTCCTTTAAATCAGAATTTCCCAACATACACACACACAAACACACACACACACACACACACACACACACACAGAGATATATAGATATATATATATACATATATATATATATATATAAAGCTAGAATATGTATTACTGACCAAGAGATACTGCTAGAATTATCATCTTGGAAGAGTAAGAACATTAATAGCATATATTCTGCTTTAATAATATCAGGAAATGTAAATGAGATACTAATAAACTAAACCAAAAGAATTAGGAATAAGGGAGTGTCCTTAAATACCAAAGAATTCTGATCATGTTGAAATGGGTTCTTCAAAACCTCATAAATGATGACTGCTCCTCAGAGATATTTAATTTGAAAACAGAGGGGAGGACTGAATGTTTAGCTGACCCCTACCTTAGAGAAACATGTATTAAAAATTCTGAACTAATAAGAAATTAGGTAGAAATTAGGAGAATGAAGATGGGTTTGAGAGAAGATTACTGGCAGGACTTTTTATTGCAGTTCATTGACTATCTGGTATGATGAAATGGTAATATAATTTACAAATATTTGATGAACATAATCTAAAGCAAAGCATGCTCAACTTCCTACTCTATAAAAATAAGCTGATCCCTGGACTAGAAATTTCCTAGCCCATGAAGGTGAATTTTCAGAAGTCACAACACTGTCCACATTTTCCTCCCATTTCTTGTCAACTTCTGCTCCAATGTTCATGACAGCAGTTGCCTGAATTGAAGACATCATCCAAGACAAAGCTCTTATGTGATGGAATGTGTGGGTCTTACACAAGCAGGACCCACACAGAACTGCAGGAGCTTTGGGTCCTTTTTAACCAAGGCAGGTCATTAAAAGAAATGAAAAGATGTCTTCCGGAGGCTTAATTAAGAAAGTTAATTCTAGGCCCCATCATAGGCCCATTAACCTTTCTCTGTTCCTAAAATATCTTATGTAATGTCAAAAAGAAGCAAGGATGGGAAAAGGAGCAGTGTAATTAAACCTACTTAACCTTAAAATGGAAATGTGTCAAGGGATAGAAGCAATTGGTATGAAGCTCCTAACCTGTATTTATGACCCCAAAACCCAGAACCCATATGCCTCATTTTGCTATGCTCTTCTCACATTTTCTTTGCTACTGTGTTGGACAATTTGGCCTGCTAATCTGCTTAGCATGTCTGAACTGAACCATGAGAAGTCAGTTCTGAAAATGCTAGAAGGGCAGTGCTGTCCTGGTACAGGGAACAAATAAATTGCTGATTTCTGTAAAGATTTCTTGCCACATAGAATATTTCTCATGATTTTCAAAGAGATGGTTTACCCTGTCCCAGGAACACCTGAGCACCAACTTCCCTCTTTCCAGTCCTATGAGAAGGTGGCCTGGCTGAGGTTGAGTTTGGTTAAGATCCAGGGAAACCCGATGGATGTTTTTCCTTCAATAAAACCACATTGGTTGTTAATGTAAATAAATTCTTCCAGAATGATAATATAAGGTTGAGCATGAAAGGGAGGGGCATAGCAAAAATTCAGCTGCCTTGTCAACTCCAGCAGAACCTTGTGAAAGGAGTGTGACCAGCAGGTTCCTGCCCTAGTAGGAAACCATCTCAAGGCCAGGGAATCATCTGGTTGCAGTTGTTTCTGTTCTGCTTAGTCACGTCATTCTCTCCAAGTTCTGTGTCCCAAGCTATATCAGTTAGGAAGAGAGCATTTTCCACCAATCGAAAACTGATCAGAAATGCTGCAAGTTCCCAAAATTAACATAAGCGATCAAGTCTCTATTAAATATAAATAGATTATATACACTCTAGTTAATTGATGACGACTCTGTGTTCCCCAGGAGCTTCTCAGTGCAACCTCTTATATTGGGGTTGACATAAAATACAGGACATCTTTATTTTTATTTGCAAATTCTGGCAACCCTATTTGATAGCCAAAGGGTAATCATCACCCATCACCATAAGACAGAGAGAGCTTGGAGCGAGCCCTACTATCTCATTTTACATATGAGGAAATAGAGACCTGGAGCTTTCTTTTTGATGGGGGTGGAAGGGCTGCTTGTACTTAAGTCTTACAGCTAGTGAGGGGCAGCATATGGACCGGAAGCCAGCTCAATTTCTATCCATTTTGTTTCCACTGCCTATGCTGCTTCTCTAATAAATGCACAATTTTTCACATTGTTGTCAGGTTAACTAGGCTTTCCAAAATCTTTCTAAAACTCTGACATTTGTTGAGCATCACCCTGTTCAGGCCTCTATGCTAAATGTTGTGCACAGACAAAAAGAAGTAACATGATCTCCCTGACCTTTAGAGCTTTTATAGTTTTAATCAGTTTAAGCACTAAAGAAAATAAAATTAAGAAAAGTTTTAATACTTGAAAAGGGCCAAAGAATAATTTTTTCATGCCCAAATATGAAGATATTCTATTTAATGTACTATTTAAAATTACTTAGGCCATTGTCTTCCTCCATCAATGTTAAAAATCTATGCTGGCATTCCAAGTAAAGGGTGGAAAATACTGTGAGGCTTTAGCCCATCTTTAGATCACTCTGTTCTACATAATCTGTTGTGGAAGTTTATTCCACTTTCCATTTAAATCCAGCTGAAAAGTGCCACATACCTTCAGTCACTGTCCATCCAGAACCTTCCTTATAAACTTTTTTCAGTAGAAGACATGATATGAAAATTTGACGTGTACATAAGTCTTTCACTCACTTATGAAGAGCTAAACAGTAGAATAATAGCATTGGCTATATTCAAGGTATATGCAAATGTTGGGGGGAACTTCATCTTTTCATTCATTTTCGGGCTGGGCCTGGTGACCCATGTTTGTAATCTCAGCACTTTAAGAGGCCAGAGTGGGAGGATTGCTTGAGGCCAGGAGTTCCAAAGATTAAGAACTCCTGGTTGAGCATTAGGTTCGATACCAACCTAGGCAACATAGCAAGACTCTATCTCTACAAAAATTGGAAACAAAAAAAATTAGGACATGGTGGTGCACATCTGTAGTTTCAAATACTTAAGATGCTAAAGTGGGAAGATCACTTGAGCCCAGAAGTTCAAGGCTACAGTGAGCTATGACCAAGCCACTGCACTCTAACTTTGGCAACGGAGAGATCCTGTTTCAAAAAAGAAAGATAAACCTGTTCCTTTCTAGCCATCTCATGCTACGTAAACTCTGTATGTGCCTGTGCCTTTCTTATTTAAAACAAGATTTTTTCAGGTCTTTCTCAGGAATAATGGATTTTGCACCTGTTTATAAAATATGATTTGGACTTTGCAATAATAGACATCCCATACCAATATAAATGAATCCAGTCTAGCTAGAACTTTTACAATGATACTATTAATCCACTTGGAAATTCAACTTTTATTTATGCCTTTAAATAAAATATTTATATTTTCAGATGCTCAGACTGAATGGTGTCCCCCCAGCTCCAGGAGTTCATATGTTGAAGCCTTATCCTCAATGTGATTATCTTTGGAGACAGGGCCTTTTAAAAAGGCAATGAAGCTTAAATGAAGTCATAATGGTATGGTCCTAATCTGATAAAACAAGTGGTCCTTATAAGAAGGGAAATGATAACAAGGATGTGTGTGCATAGAAAGACAAGCGTGTGAAAACACAGTAAGACAACGGTCATCTGTAAGCCAAGGAGAGAGGTCGTATGGGAATCCAACCCTGCCAGCACCTTGTTCATGGACTTCCAGCCCCCAGAACTGTGAAAAACTTAATTTCTGTTGTTTATGCCATCCATCTGTGGTACTTTGTTTTGGCAACTCTAGCAGGCCAATAATTTTTATAAGCATTAGTCAAATAATTATTAGAGTGCACAAGAATTCTATCTTGTTCACTGCAATATTCACAACACCTAAGATAGTGCCTAGCACATAATTGTACTGAGTAAATAGCTAGCTAAAGATTAGTAAATGAATTTACACCTATTCCCTATAAGCTATATTATCCATAAAATGTAACTGGAGTGTGATATTGGGAAAACTGGGCCTTTGGGGTCAAACAAACTGGTTTTATCCTGGAGTTCCTGGGACCTTGGGGAAGCTTCCTTATCTTTCTGGGGCTTGGTTTCTTATCCGTAAATTGGCAATGGTAATGTTTTCATCATTAGTTGTTGCAACGATCAATTGGGGTAATGTGCCTGCAAATATAAAGTGATAGCTGCTGTCGTGTTGAGGCAAATGGTGGGGAACTTCATCTTTTCATTCATTTATTCATTCACCAACTATCTATTGAACTTCTTCTATGCACCTAGCATCGTTCCTGACATTAACGATAAAAAATAGGTAAGAAGCCAGTCTCTTAGTCATGTGCACCTTACATTCAAGAAGGTGGAGTCAAAAATAAGAAACAATAATTTCAGAAGATGGTAATTGTCGCAAAGAAAATAAAGCAGAATAATGTGATAATGACTGTGGGTGACAGTGTCTGTGCAAGGGAGCAGAGGCAAGAAGTCTCTTAGAGAAGATAACAGGTGAGGCTGAGTCTCAAATGAGAAGTCAGTCAGCCTAGAGGGTGTCTGGGGAAGAACATTCTAGAGAGTAAAACTGGTACATAAGTCCTTAGCGGGGAATGACCTTCGCATATTCAAGGAGCACAAAGAAGGCTGGCATGGCGGTAGTGTTGTGAGCAAAGAGGAGAGAGGTACAAGACGAGGTCCTAAAGATTAGTGGGAGCCAAATCATGTGAGGACTTACAGGCCAGGGCAACGGGTTTGGATTTTTTCTAACTGCAATGGGAAATAACTGTAGGCTTTGAAGGAGGGGAGTGCCATGATGTGATTTATATTAAAAACAATGTTCTGCTGCTATGAGGATGGGTGGTAGAGAGGCATGAGTGGAAGCAGAAAGCTGGTCAGGAGTCCTGCCCAGTAGCCCAGGGGAGAAAGCATTGGCTTGGACCAAGGTGCTGTAGAAATGGACAGTGGATGAATGCAGTTGCTATGGCAGCAGGTGGACAGACCCTTGATGGACTGGAGTGAGGAGAAAAAGAATGAGAGGGTCAGGGACAACTTCTGGGGTCTCAGCTGAAGGAACTTGGTGGGATGGTGTCCTCTGTTGTGTTCCTTTGTGGGTTGGAGGAGGTAGGGAGAATCAACAGAGATGACATTAATCCTAACTTTGTCTCTATCAGTTGAGTTGATGCAGCAACCTTCTTGGCTTAGCCAGCAGAAACTTGTCCCCTGAGAAGAATCACTGGTGATTGGTCATCAACATTTCAGATTAGTTATTCACTCATTAATCATTGCTGAGAATCGTACTTTAAACAGTTGTGTGAAAAATAATCTGTGTGAGTCTTAAGATTTTCACAGGACTCCTAGTCTAGACTTTGGTTTTCTTTGCTATGGAATGATAATTTCTTGAGTGTTTATTTTTAAGACACTTCCCAACTGAGCCACATCATGTACCCTCACTCTAAAAAAGCAAAATCAGAGCAGAAGTGTCTCCTAAGAGCTACAGGGATGAGAGAATAGACACTGGCCAAAATTAGGACATTCTGTGCCTTGTGCAGAGTTCAGATTTCTTGCTCTCCCTTATTCAGTCCTTATCACTCTTTCTTTCCCTCTCAGGCATCATCTTCTTCACATAGGGTTCATATGGGTGCCATTGGCTGGCTTTAATTAGTGTGGGGTACTGAGCATCATTACCAGGTTGGTGGTGTTAAATTTCAATATACTCAAATACCACGAGCTGAAGTCACAGCTCATGACAGCCGCAGGAAGCTAGCCTTGAACTAAGCTGGAAGATAATTAAAACAGGCAGGAGCAGAGATTGTTCATACAGGCCTCTCCTGCACTCCGACCCAACCAGTCTCTTTTGGTGTCATATCTTTCTTCCTTTGTCTTACTCATTTTCTCTCCAGTAAAGGTTATTCTAAAGTGGGCATCTAACAAGGATGACAATGTTGTAAGCAAGAAAAGAAAGCAAGTAGAAATATAAAATGTTTGTCCTGAGAAGCTGCCTCTGGTGGGTTTAAAATCATTGTGGAATAAAACCAGAATGAATTGCTCCGAGCAGTACCAAGTGTGCCATTCAGGCTTAAATATTTCTTTAGTCTTTCTATTGTGTCTACATGAGGGTGAGCAGAGTTTTCTTCCCATTGTACTAAAGAGCAAGAAGACAGACACAAATAGTAGCTAAACCAAAATCACTGATAAATAGCTTTGAAATTTACTTAGGCAAAAAAATATCCATCATAGGCAGCCAGCAGACATTCTATTTGTCACTTAACCTGAAACCCACCCACTTTTAACCTTCACTGTCACTGAGCCCAAAGTAAAGTGTAAAGTTTGGCTTTTTTTTTTTTAGACAGAGTCTCGCTCTGTCACCCAGGCTGGAGTGCAGGAGCACAATCTCGGCTCACTGCAGCCTCTGCCTCATGGGTTCAAGTGATTCTCCTGCCTCAGCCTCCCAAGTAGCTGGGATTACAGGTGCCCACCACCACACCCAGCTGAGTTTTGTATTTTTGCTAGGGATGGGGTTTCACCATGTTGGTCAGGTTGGTCTCGAACTCCTGACCTCAGGTGATCCACCTTGGCCTCCCAAAGTGCTGAGATTGCAGATGTGAGCCCCCGCGCCCAGCCAGGTGCAAAGAATTTTTATTAGCAAACAGAAAGCTTGCCTCCATGCAGTTTGGATGCATAACTAGCCTTGTTCCAAATCGAGGTAAGACTGGATTCTAGGAGATGCTATTACGGAAGATATAGATACAAACAAGCAAGTAAATGGCTTAGTATCTAACCCCAGAGCAGGGATATTTGGGAAACAAGCCTTAACCTCGGGGACTACCCCCACTTCCAGGTTTAAGTCGTTTCAGGTAAAAATAAGCTCTAAAAAGAAAATCAAGCATATGTGTGATAGAGAAGAAATAAGCAGCAGGAGTGGCCTCTCTGGGAAGGTTAAATTTAAACTGAAGCATGAAAAATGAGGAGCAACCAGGCTCAGAGCCAGACAGGGAAAGAAAACAACAGGTGCAAAGCTCCCGGAGTGGGAAAGAGCATGGAGTGTAGTAGAAACTGTCACAAAGCCAGGGAGGGCTGGGTAATAGTGACAAGGGGCACAGGAACACGGAATGAGGTTGGAGAGCTAAACAGGTGGGTAGAAGCCAGATCCTATGTGGTGTTTAAGGCAGAGTAAGGAGTTTAAATGTTTTCTATGTAGAATTGGAAATCATTAAAAGGTTTAAGCAGGGAAAAGACAGGAACTGGCTTTGTTCTGTGTTTTAAAGATCATTCCAGCTATTTTGATGAATGGCTTGTTGGTGTGGGATTGCAGCAGGAAGATCAGTATGGGCAGTAGATAAGCTGACTTGAGTTGGATGGTGGCAAGAGATCAGGAGAAGAAAACAGTTTCACGTGCATTTTAAATGTAGAATCAACAGGATGCACTCATAAACTGAATAATGGGAAGGAAGGAAAGGCAGAAATTACAAGCACCTCCCAAGTTTCTGGCCTGAGCCCACAGGTATGTGAAGATATCCCTTTTCTATGAGGGTAATACCAGGAAGGATGAAGGTTGGGTGCAATGAGAAAGAGTTTAGGAGCAGGAGAAAATCAAGAGTTCCATGTTGGACATCTAAATACTGGGAGTCTTATGAGGCATCTAATTAAAGGCATCATCTATCATTACTTACGTAGTTAAGTGCATGAATCCGGAGCTCAGATGACAGGGCAGGGGTGAAGATATGAATGCTGGGACGCCATCATAGTGATGTACGTCACTGGGTTGGATGAGCTCACCCAGGGAAAGAGTGGAGACAGAGCCAAGAGGATACCCCCGAGGTCAGATACAGGAGGGGACTCACCTTCATAACAGGAAGAAATGGTGATTCAAGGTAAAGGGTGACTCACCCAACCCAGGACGAATGGACCCAAAAAGAGAGAGACAGCCAAAGAGAATGTGGTCCCACACCCGAGCCTAGTGCCTACCAAGGAAACCACAGTGGGGCCCTGTGAAGATTAAATGAAATAAAGCACAGGAAAGCATTTAGTGAACTACAACTTACTACACAATAGGTGGTAAAAGGAGTACTTTACTATCTGATCTTTGATTTTTGTATGTGTTTACTGCTTTTCCTTTCACTAAGGGGCAAAATCATAAAAGCAAAGATGCCACTTCATTCACTCATTTTGTTCTCTAGCACCTAGAACAAGTAAATGTTTATTGGCTAATGGGTCGATTGTTGTTTAACCGTGCCTAAGAGAATTACGCTCCAATGCCTGCTTCCGGTTGGCTTCTGATAGACCATTCTTGCTGCTTCCTGCAGCTTCACACTTGCAAGGGACACATCAGAACCCTAATCCTGAGGAAAGCATGCAGCAGAATCTCCTTCTTTCCAATCGATAGGAACAGAATAGATGCTCATCTGTTCAGGATGGATTTTTTTTCCCCCTTTAGCTTTGCCAAGAAAATTCAAAATCACACACAAGAGTAAGAGAACTCACTTGAACTAAAAGGAAACGAGGGTTTAACTGAAACTCTTGTAAGAGATACAGACTTCAGCATATTTCTCTACAGGGAACATCAATAACGCAGACCATCAATCAGAGCAGAGCAAATGCTACTGGAGAACTTTGCGAGAGGAAAAAAAATAAATTTTCTGACTTTTTCCTCTATCAAGTTGTTCTTGCCTATTTTTCAAAGAAGCTTTTCTTTTCTCCTATCTGCTAAAGCCAAATACAGCTTCAAGAAAAAAAAAATTAACAGATCTTCTCACTTGTGTTAGAAATCCACCCTTCCTTCTCATAGGACTTCTAAACTTTTTTCTTCACCTAACTGCCTTTCAGGAAATCTAAGGCAAAAAAAAAAAAGATTACTCTTTATTGCAAAAGGTGAGAAGGTTTAGAGGTTAAGCCATCTCAGCAGACAATAGTAGAATGTACTTTCAAAACACATTTTGAGAGGATGTACACCACCCTCCCCACATCAAAAATAAAACTCCATGAGAATAACCAATATCTAAAAGGTCTAGAAGTGGAACTACAAATGATATTGACATGGCACATATGGAAGCTGTCCAGACTTCACAATCAGAAGAGATTGGCTTCTGATCCTGATTTGCTGGCTGTGGAACCTTGGACAAATTTTTCTCTACATTTTTCTCTTCATTTTACAAACGGACTAATATAGCTTACCTTGTATAGTTTTGTGAGGTTTAGATACAGAGCACAAAGACATGGTACTCGACATGGCAGAATAGATGGGTTGGGAAGCAGACACAAATGCCTACTTGCTACTCTGCTGTGTTTGTAGGGACACATGGGAAACTGGTGTACAGTAATAACAGCAAACAATATTTTTGAGTTCTTACTTTGTGTTAGACACTCTTTGAAAGCAGTACCCTCATAAAATGTAAGACATTTTCCTGCAGTTGCTCAGTAGGAAGTGGTGGAACTGGAATTCATATCCAGACATTTGGATTCCAGAATGCCTTCTCTTCCTACTAAAAATATACTGTTTCACAGGTAGATCAAATATATATATGGAAACAGGGTGCCTGGATTCTAGTTTGCATTTCCCACAGATTTAGTTGTTTGGCCCTTGGGAAAGTCATCTAATTCCTCTGACTCTCAGTCTTCTCAATTGAAAATGGGAAGAGTGGCCAGGCATGGAGGCTCATGCCTGTAATCCCAGCATTTTGGTAGGCCAAGGCAAGCAGACCACTTCAGGTCAGGATTTTGAGACTAGCCTGGCCAACATGGTGAAACCCCATCTCCACTAAAAATACAAAAATTAGCTGGGCAAGGTCCCAGCTACTTGGGAGGCTGAGGCAGTAGGATAGCTTGAACCTGGTAGGCAGAAGTGCAGTGAGCCGAGATCATGCCACTGCAATTCAGCCTGGAGGACAGAGCAAGACTCTGTCTCAAAATAAAATAGGGACTGTGAGATAGTAGACACTATTGGATTGCTCAGGTCGTGGCTCTTCTACAATTGTGAGGTCCTGTGATTTTATGCTTGTTTTAATCAACTATGGACATCTAGCTTTTCAAAACAGGCCAATCCCTTGGCTGACAGAACAGAAACCATGAAAGTCTGCAAAGATGAACCAAGGTTTCACTTAACTCAAGTGGGCTGAAAAACCATTGGTTCTATCTTGAAACCCCAGAAATGGAAGGAATTGGCAATTTTTTCAGATGTAACAATGAGAAATTCCACAGTCCTTCTCTATCTCACAGTCTTGTAGAGTTTCCTGCTATACTCAAACGTAAAATATTTTATATTATAGATGCTAAGAAAAAGCAATGGACCTGAGGAGGTAAGGGCAGGCCTAGAAAGCAGTGGAAGCCACAGTCATAGCCCACTGTGATGACCATGTATTATAGTACTCATTGCACCTGTGGAAAAACAGGGCTCATACCACCTAGAAAGCAACACAGTCACGTGGCAAAAGCAGGGCTGGAAGCCAAATGTCTGACACTCGCATGCTGAGCTTTTCTTCTGACTTTTCTGTTTAATAGCATCAGTAGGAATCAAAGAGCATATTTTCCTGATCCAACATGATTAGGTATCAAATTTTCAGATATAGAATGATGGTGTTCCCCTGCTTAAAGAGCAATGATTAAGTTCCATCTGAAATGGCTGACAGAAGCCCTGTCGTGGCTTCAGTCTAAATTGTTGAAGCATCAGAATTATATGGTGCTTTTATTATCTTGTGGAATGCTTGTCCCTGGGGTACTCCTTTGAGTTCAACTAAAATGACAGTTTAATTCTCAGTAAATGAGTGCTAATTAAAATGCTGGGGGAAAGACTGTCATAATTGAATAATGAGAATAATGTAGCATACATTTGTTTAAAGGTTCCTGTAAGCTGAATTTCAGGATCAAAAAATGGTCTTTAGGAGCTCACAGGCAAAACTAACTCTGAAAAACCTTTAATACTCAGCATGTGTATTCACTAAGTTAAGTCTCCGTTCTGAATAGGAATTATTTTTGTTGTTGCTTTTTGGTTTTTTGTTTGTTTGTTTTTCTGAGATGGAGTATTGCTCTGTCACCCAGGCTGGAGTGCAGTGGCACAACCTCAGCTCACTGCAACCTCCGCCTCCTGGCTTCAAGCAATTCTCCTGCCTCAACCTCCCTCGTAGCTGGGATTACAGACACACACCGCCACGCCTAGCTAGTTTTTTACATTTTAGTAGAGACAAGGTTTCCCCGTGTCGCTGCTTGCGAACTCCTGAGTTCAGGGAATCTGCCCGCCTCGGCCTCCCAAAGTGCTGGGACTACAGGCATGAACCACCATGCCAGGCCAGGAATTGTTTTAAAGCTGATATAAAAGTCTAAATCCTTTCTTCACATTTCATCTCTTGCAAACTGTTTGTGAACGTGTTCCTTGCTCTTAGATTTTGTGAAATGTAAGCTAGAGTAGAACTTGTAGCATTAAAATCCATTTCTGATTTACTCTTAGACAGGTAGCTGTGATGGGCTCTCTGGGGCCAAGTCTCTAGAATGCAATAGTCTTTGACATAATAGTGCTTTCGAAAAGCTGGAGAATCAGACAATGCCAAGATTAGAAGTGTTTGGAAAGAAGCCATGTGAAAGTTAGCAGGAAGAGCATCGGATTCTAATCTTAGCCTTGCCAATAATTCTAAAATAGGATATAAATAATCTATCCTAGATCCGTATCATTTAGTTAAACCTGTTTGGAGAGTAAAATGAGATAATGCATTTAAAAATAATTCTACAACAAAATGATAAAAATGAAATAAAACTTTATCTCAACAATTGGTTGAGTTGGTATAAATTTAAGTAACAACTGGTTGACTTTGGTATAAATACAGGTTGAGCATCCAAAATCTGAAATATTCCAGATTCTGAAATTTTTTGAGTGCCGACAAGACGCTGCAAGTGGAGAATTCCACACCTGACTTCATGTGACAAGTTACCAGTCAAAACTTTGTTTCATGCACACAATTATTTAAAATATTGTATAAAATTTCCTTTAGGCTATGTGTATAAAGTATACGTGAAACAAATGAATTTTCATGTTTAGACTTGGGTCCCGTCCCAAAATATCTCGTTATATATGTAAATATTCCAAAAAATCTGAAAATCATTTCAAATTTGAAACACTTCTGGTCCCAACCATTTCAGATAAGGGATACTCAAATCTGTAACATAAACCTGATATTTATTTTCCTAATTCAGATGACTCCGGTATTAATATATTTAACAGGGTAGGTCTGTAATGGCCAAGCTCATTACAGTAGTATGTTATTAGGGAAATCTGTATTATCCTAAAATACAAAATGTATCCTTAATCCCACACAATGTTCAACTTATAGACTAACCCCCACCCTCAGCTGCTGAGATAATTGGATTGACTTTCATGCTTCTCAGTTTCTACGTTTCCTTTAGCTCTTCCATCCTAGTAATAGTTAATTTCAAAGGCTTTAGGATTGTATTGAATGCAATCTATTCAGTGAGTTTCTGTCCTGTCCTTAAAGACCTATGGGAAAAATAAATTCTATAACCTCCTTCTATGCCTAACAACTTTTACAGTGAGTAAATTGTGTACAATTTGAATTCCTTGATTGTGAAAAAAAGTCCCCAGGGCCACCCATTGGGAGGCCTCCCATACACTTACTAATCCAACACAGCTTAGAGGCCTTGACAGCTCCAGCAGTGCTGCTTAGACACCCCCCTTATGAATATGCAAAGACAATCTTTCACTTACAAAAGAAACTGATATAGCCATTATGGCCTGTGGTTAATCAAACCTCCATTCACTTCCCTCTGCTTTGAGAACCGTCATCAAGAAAATGTGTTGCTAAGCAAACTTAGCAATAAGGACCTGGTTCCCGTGTAAATGACTGCCTAGAGGGCAGCTTGCTTAGAAGTAAGAATCCAGGTTTTTTCCAGCTTCTAATTTGATTTCCTGTAAAATTCAAGCTCATCATTCAGTTTAAGGAAGATTTGAAAGTTGCTCACACATTTCTCATTTAAACAAGTTCAAGTATACACACACACAAACACACATGCACATGCATGCACAGACACACACACACACACACACACACACACACACACACACACACATACACTTCCACATACCAGGTCCTCTCTCTTGCTTCTGCAATTGTTTTTTTGGAAAACCTCCAAGCTTAAGCCAAGGAAATGCATAATAGAGAAGCTGCTGACTTTCCAAGCATCTGGTAAATTCACAACTTTCAGTGAGACTTACATAATATATTATCAATATTCATTCTTACATAGACATATATCTTAGTCATTGCCACCTCCCCCAGGAAACTTGGTCAAGAGAAAACATAAAGGACATTTCATTGCAAACTCTTAATGAAGAGCACACAGGAATAGAAATACACCCTGCTTTGCAACTAACTTTCAGTGTGACCTTAAAAGATCACTTAAAACAATTGGTGCCATGAATTCCATAGTCCCAAAATGGAGAATAATATGCTTTCTATGGTACCAAGATAAGGCCTTAAGCCTACTCACACAAATAGTTTACACATTTCATAAACTACCTGGATTATCACATTCTGTCTTGGTTAGCCAAAACTTGTTTTATAGGATTTAGGCACTAATTTTTTCCAGTGGGTAGTAAACCAGTGGTCTCAATTCTCCATTCTCTGCAAGAAGTTTAGTTTTCCACTTGGGAAAGAATTCAAAGAGATGAGATAAAACCCAGGCAGGATAGACCTGGATTCTGGTATTGAGTAATCAAATCTGAGCTACCAAATTTATTTTAGAAAAATGCTCTATTAGATGGTGGAAGTATATTGCAGGTTATGTCATACAATGTTCACATTTAATTGCTTTATGCCAAATAACATAGCTTTTACCATTTCTTAGGGTATTTGTTATTCTCCATTTTCCTAGATTCTGTATTTGTCTATTTGGCATCCATTCAGCACAGGGCCAATTATATTTGCTATATTTTTAAAATTTTCTATATTCTTGATGTTTTGGGATTTGAGGTCTTACATACCTACGAAGAGACTGTCCCTCCCAGGGTTAGCTAATTCCTAAAGATAGTAAACAAATGACCTGAGTGCACATCTCTCATATGCAAGCCAACCATCCCCTTTATCTAACTCTCACATACAAAGCCAATATTTCTTCTGCCCTAAATCTTCCCAGGACCAGTGCTATGATTTGGGTGTGGTTTGTTCCTGCCAAAACTCAGGTTAAAATTTCAGTTTTAGTGTGGCAGTGTTGAGAGGTGGGGCCTGGTGGGAGGTGTTTGGGTCAGTGGGGTGGATCCCTCATGAACAGATCAATGCCCTTCTGAGAAAGTGAGGGAGTTCTTGCTCTTGCTAATAGGTTAGTTCCCATGAGAGTAGATTGTTAAAAAAGGTCTAGCTTCTTCTCCTCCCATGTGATCTCTGAACATACTGTTCCCACTTCTACTTTCCACTGTGAATTGAAGCAACATGAGACTCTCATGAGATGCAGCTGCCCAACCTTGAAATTTCCAGCCACCAGAATCATAAGCCAAATAGATCTCTTTTCTTTATAAATTACCCAACCTCAGGTATTCTGTTATAGCAACATTAAAATGACAAAGACAGCCAAGTACCAGGTATCTAAAGACTACCCCTATAGCCCAAAGCCCTCTAGAATTATTCATACTAGTCCAAAACTGCTTACTCTGCCCTGCCTTTCCTTTCCTTTCTTTTCCTTTGGAAAGGCTTTGGCTTAGTTTCTCCCCTCCCCATGTTCTGCCTTCTGACCAATACTCGCACTCCCCATATGCACCTGTGTAACGTGACATGGCCCTTCTCTGGGGAATGCAAGTGATAAAAACGTTCTTTCCATAGCATGAGCTTCTTCATGTCACCACTCAGTAAACTCCATAAATTAAAGCCCTGTGGGCACAATTGAGACATACGTCTGCCCTCAGTTTAGTTTGTTATGGTATTAATATTATCTGATATAGGTTAAGTGATATGGTTTGGTTCTGTGTTCCCTCCCAAATTTCATCTTGAATTGTAATCACCACATGTCAAGAGAGGAAATTGATTGGATTATGGGGGATTTCCTCCATGTTGTTCATGATAGTGAGTGAATTCTTAGGAGATCTGATGGTTTTATAAATATGGTAGTTTTTCTTGCACTCATTCTCTCTTGCCTGCCACCATGCAAGATGTGCCTTTACTTCTCCTTCACTTTCCACGATGATTGTAAGTTTACTGAGTCCTCCCTAGTCATTCAGAACTGTGAGTCAATTAAACCTCCTTCCAATCTAAATTACAGTCTTGGGTATTTCTTTATAACAGTGTGAGAAAGGACTAATGCAATAAGATGTTGCAACAAGTAAATTGCCCTCTAAAGACTTTTAAGCTCCACTCAACTCTGAACTTCTTGATTACAGAAACAGTGTAATTATTTATTTCTGTCTCCTGGACACAGTGTTTGGTACATGTGAGGTTCCAATTAATTAGTTTTGACAGAATAAATAAATTAGAAAATGGTGACCATAGATCAATGGTCCAGAATCATCTGAGCACTTGTGAAAAGATGGGATTCTAAAGTCCTGCTTGAGGCTTTCTGAATCCTAATCTCTCTTGATGAGGCCCAGGGTTCTGCCATTTAAACAAACTCCAAGGCAGTTCTTGGGTACATTTTGGCAAGAGAACCTCTGCTTTGGTTTTTTTTTTTTTTTTATCACAAAAGCATCATTCTTGGCTTTAATGGAACTCTACAGTCAAGATGAAGGACATGATGATTCTAAAATGTGACGAACTCTTGTTCCAAACACTTTCTATTCATACATAGTTTGAGGGTCTATATGTTTGATATTCAAAAAACCTATCAACAATGCCAATACCTGGATGACTATTTGGTGCTCAATCCATCTCTGACATCAGATGCATGAAATGAGTTTCTCCTAGATCTGCTTTGCCTTCTAAGTAATATGAATTGATTGGTTAAGTTTTTCCAATAAGGAAACTAACAGACTTTTGAGTCAAATTTTGTGTGTGTGTGTGTGCACGCGCGCGTGTGCACGTGCACTTGCCTACATGCTAGCATGTGTTTAAATGCTTTGCTTTTCTTTTGTTTTACTTTATTCAATTCATTCATGAGCTTGCAACTAGTCAAATGTAACTTCTTAATAGTGTGGGTTATGTATACTCCTTCAATCAACTCTTGGTATCTCATGCCCTCATCTTCTTCTCAGAATATTCATATGAGACCTCTGCCTGCTTTAGCTACATCTTATAGAAAAGGTTCTCTGAGGTCACTTGTGGTTTTTTTTTATTCAGCCATGAGGAAACCCATGAAAGTACATTCTAATGAATATTCAGGCCCACATTCCTGAAAAATATGCTCCTTAGGGGCACCATGGCATAGCTTTGTGAAAGAGCCCTTCTCTAATAAGAGTTGATATGAATCAAGGTCTCATCCAAGCCTTCAGTGAAGTTTTCCATCTTTTCTCTTGGAATTCACATTTCTGGCACTTCTGTCAACATTGTACCTACAGCGTCTGTGACATAACTGAAACTCCTCAAGGGCAGTAAGTGATGGCATGTCTTTTTTTCCTTTCATCTCACCTTCTGTCTCTCTCAAAGGCATCAGGAAAAGTCTGAGATAAGATGCTTACTTGTACATAGGTGACAATGCAGCCACATGAATAAGTAATTAAGTATAAGTCAGTTTCTCGGACCTCGAAGGTCCAGAATATAAGAATGGAAGAGGGTGAGAGATACACACTGAGTGTCCCTGGCAAATCTGTGGGGACCTCAGCATCTCGAGGACCATCTCTGGGCTCCTGGCAGTTCACATGTTTATCCTAAAGGGCCGAGCTTCCCCTCTGATGCAGCTAATCATGTCTGTCCTCTGTTTCATGATCTGAATTCTGGCTTCCCTGGAACTAATGGACCTCATTTGCTGATCACCACTATTGTTGGCCTGTTCTCTCTTATGAGTCCCCTTATGCCACAGTTACATTGGTCCTTATATGGTTTGGATGACATTAAAATTTTCAAGGTACAAGATTGGGATGGAAAAGACAGAAAAGAGGTAGAAGAAGGGATCTTTCTTCCCTAGCATTTTGATACCTTCATAAAGTCCAAACAAAATGGCACTATTCTTTTAAGGCCTTTCATTGTGTCCCTTGTATGACTATATTTCATTTGATTTGATTTTTCAGTGACTTTAATGAAATTCTGTTCTTCAAAGAACAAAAATTAAAACATTTGCCACTAGTTCTCTCTGACTGCATCAGACAACAATGTGACTGTGACTACATTTAAGACCAAAGCTCTTTGCTCTGCAACAACCAGGAGCCCTGGGCAATGAGTGTGCAGTGACTATCCCTCTTTTAGTTGTCCTGGTCCTAGGGCCAGCTATCAAGACTACAGCTCTAGTCTGTCCACTTCTTGCTCCTCTTTCTATGAGAACCTGAGGAAATGAGAATTTTGCAACCTTCCCAGTTAAGCCCTAATGCCCTAAAGCAGCTACCTTCAGACCCTTTGTCATGCAAGACTTAGCCAGATTCTGCCACAGAGATGAAGATGAGACCCCTCCAGCCATCCAGTAAAGTTGCCAATTAAATCAGAGAAACCAAATTGGATCTAGTAGATGTCTCTAACTCAACTGGCCCTAGGGGAATAGTGACTGCCAGCAGGTGGTTCAGAGCAACTCTTTTTAATATTCATTTCATGTTGCTTAAAGATGTGAAAAAGACCAAGTCTACCAGCTTCTGGTTTTTGACAAACCAAACTCCTGTTGGATCATATTTGAACAGACAGCTGTCTCTGAGTGTGCCAAGGAAAGCCTTCCCAGACAATTAAGTAAGGTCAGCAAAAATTCCCCAGACTAGCTAAGAACTGGTATGCACCCAATCCCATGAAAACCTAGTGGCAAGCTATGTGCACTGTTGATTTTTTCGTACACATGTTTGTTCATTCACCCATCACTCATTCACTAGCCATTCAACAATTATTCATCCAGCTCTAATCTGCGCCCATCTCTGTCCTGGGTGCTGGGCACACACTGTCTCGGCCAACATAAAGCCTGCAGGCTAGTGGCCAATAACGACCACGCCTGTATTTTCTCATGCATCAGTCAGAACCTTTCCTGAAAAAAACTTACAGGATGCAATTCTTGCTAATAAAACAAAATTGTCAGCAATGCTTAATTTAATTATTTGATTTTGAAATTGCACAGTAAAGTGGCAGAATAAATGAAGTATTTACACCCTGGATCAAAGTTAAATAGAAGTTCCTGTCTAACCCAGGAATAGATTTCAAGTTGCCTAATGTCTAATCTGGTTTTCTCACTAATCGTCACTTCATCCCTTTGCAAGAGAAAACCTACAAAAGTGTAAGAATCCCATGTCCAGTAAAAAAAAAAAAATCTAACTTAGATTATGCCTAGAAATCAAACAAACAAACAAACAAATAAACAAAACCCCAATAAAGCACAACCATATACAAAGACAATTCTTATTTTACAGATAACATCTGAGATGGGCAATGAGAGCAAACAACATCTGAATTCTGAGTCAGCTGTCATGAGAGTGTCTTCTCTTTCCCGGTCTTCATCTCATATTCCCACTGAATATGAGTTCATACATCTTCCATAGTTGGTCAGTGGAAGCCTTCCTAATACTCACTGGCATGTAATTCTTAATAGCTTATTTACTTAGTGATTTGGAATACATCATATCGTAAATAACAAAATAGAAGGGAACGGGAGTAAGAAGCTTTTACATTAAGCATGTTAGGAGAAATGCATGTTGATAACGTGGGAAGAAGAACTTGCATTAGGCACACAGCTATTCTCAGGAGTTAATGTTTAGAATGATACTGGGTGCTCATCCTGCTGATACCCTTTTGCTTGAGTAGGGAAATAACTGAAATCCTAGAGAAATTGAGTTTTAAGAAGATAACAAAGCTATGCTACATTTTTGATAGATTTCCACCAACAAATAATTTAATAACATTCACTTATGCTTGAATTTCCAAATAGTACTTTACTCTAGAATGGTAGTTTGTACAGTTTCTCAGACATGTGTTCAACCCACTGATTTTCATAGCAACCCTGTGAGACACGTAGATATTCATTTATTTATTCATTATTTATTTTCACTAATATTTTAAATTTGTCTTCTCATTTATTCTGTCAGTCAATACGTATTTGTTGATTTCTTCCCTGTTCTGGGCACTGTGCTACACTATTACCCTGGACTGTCCAATATAGTAGCCCCAAGCCACATGCGGCTATTGAAATTAATTAAAACTAAATGAGATTTTAAATTCAGTTATTCAATCACACTACACACATTTTAAGTACTCAAAAACCACTTGTGGCTAAAGGCTACCTTGTTAAAGTAGAGGACAGATATAGAACATTTCTATCATTACAGAAAATTCTATTGGACAGTACTATGTATTATTCTCCACTGATAGAGTCACCAAGACTTGCCAAAGATGCCAAGCTGATTTACATCTCCTTAAGATTTACTACCTCTGACTTTGAAAATATACTATCCTTCTACCTCATGCTTACTTACACTTTCAAGTTTCTATATCGGAGATACAGGGGCAAGAGAGATGAGGGAGGATGAGAATATACATTTGTTCCAGTCTAGAAGGTGCTCGGCCCAGCCACTGCTCCGTGCCTACCTGTGGAAGGATATCCCATAACCTCCCTTCTCCTGTTAGTTATGTTTTGTTCTAACTTCAGCACATCTCATTCACCTACACTGCCTGAAGCAGTTAAGGAGGTGACTGTCTCTCTTCTTTTCTCAATGATTTCTGAGAACTCCACATCCACAATTACTAACCTACACTAATGTACCGTTGCTTGTTTTAAAATTCTGTCTATATTGTTGACAACTATGAAAACAATACAATTTCCTTTCCCTTCTTTGCCTTTACCTCCCTTTTTCAGATGACAGAGCCCAGGTTGGAGGATTCTTCCAAAGACCCCTCAAGGCAACAAAACTGTCATCTCTCACAGGTAAGTTGCCCAATCCTTCACCTTCTGCTGTGCTCACTTCTGATGCCAGCCCCCATAACAACAAAATCTATCTCTTGAAGAATAGCTAATGTAACTTCCCCAAGAATGCTCATGTTTTTCTCTCAACCAGGAAATTGGATACTGAAAAGGTACAGTGTTTGAAACCTTAGAGTTATTCTGGAAGTTTAACTTCTTTTTAAGAGGAAAATATAGACTCAAAATGCAGAGGAAGCACTTGCATATCCATGCAAGAAAAAAAAATGATAAAGAAACTAATAAGGGGGTTGGGGACAAACCCTAAAGATAAATCAAAGATTTCAAAAGGATTAATGGCCAGGCACAATGACTCACGCCTGGAATCCCAGCACTTTAGGAGGCCGAGGTGGGAGGATGGCTTGTGCTCAGGAATTCGAGACCACCCTAGGCAACAAAGTGAGACCTTATCCTTATGAATAATTTAAAAAGAAAAAAATTAGCTGGGCACAGTGGTGTGTGCCTGTGGCCCCAGCTATGTGAGAGGCTGAGGTAGGAGGATCACTTGAGCCCAGAATTTTAATGCTGCAGCGAGTCATAATGGACTCCACTGCACTCCAACCTGGGAGACAAAGTGAAACCCCATCTCAAATAAAACAAAATAATCAATGTTGTTTATGAGAAAAGAAGTAACAGAAATATGAAAAGGTGATTCTGCAGGCCAACCAGAAGAAGCCGAAAGAAGCCATGGGAAAGACCACATTAAGCCCAAAGGAAAACACAGACTCAGTTGTTATCACCAAAATCTTATCCAAAACCTTCACCAGACATGAAGCTTTGGGAAAGCACTACGGCTTTATCTAAAAAATTACACTAAATACAACAAAATAAAATAAATAAAGGTTGTTTTGTGAAGGTCAGTACAATGAGTGAATGAAGGGACTGTTGTAATTTAATGCAGCCTTTAATTTTAACAAATATTTTTGGGTAAGAACATTTTCCCCTGGATGTCAAGTATTGGTTAAACACTGTAGCAGCATGGCCTACATTGAAAGAGACGTAAGAGGTAAGTGGGTTCCCACTCAGAGGGAAAGATGATGACCTGAGCCTCAAAACCAATACTAGACCGAGGCCCCCAGCTACCCAGCTCCAGCTAGCTACAGGTGCTGAAAACCATCAAACACTAGGCTTTTCTGTGCCTACCTCTGAATGAATGTAATCTCTAAGGAACCCCACTGCCCTGAAACCCCAGTAGATGAACCCAAAAGAGGTCATTCTGCCCTAGGTATACGTCAGTCTACCCAGCTGAAGCCTTCCTTCCTCCTCCCTGTTAGCCAGTCACTGGTTTCTAGAATACAAGCGAGTTCTCTCCTGGACTAGAGTCCTATTCTGAACCCAGGTGTTTTGCTAGCATTCACAGGGAGGCTGGACCCTGCTAGGCGGTGCTTAACACGTCTGGAACCACCAGCCTGGGGCATCACTGCTTCAAGAACCTTATTATAATACCCTCCTCCCAGATTGACCCCCTAAGGATATTGAGGCCAGCCTACATTGGACCCAATCTGCCATGTCCCCTTGATATTGTGATTTGACCACATTTTGACAGCTGTGTTTATCCTCCTAGCTCTGGTCTAAGTTCTCCCAGCCAGCTGATCACTGAGATTCTAAGCAAGTTGTCCAATTTTAAGCTGATCATTGCAGATCCAAGATGCTAGTATAATATACAATCAAACACATGAATGCCTGTAAAGCCTTGTAGACCAAAGTAAAAACTTTGTATTTGATTCTAAGTATGAGTAAAGAGTTTTATATAAGACTGGCATAATATAATATTCCTTTTAAAAATGCAACTCTAGTTATGACATGAAGAATAGATCTTAAAATGGTAAGAGAAGATGTGAGGTAACAAGGTGGGAGAAAACTTAGTAGACCAGGGCTTACCTAGTGCTCACGTGGTAGTTCAGATGAGAAACAGTGATGACTTGGACTAGGGTCGTAGCCGTGGAGATGGAGAGAAGTAGAAGGATTAGAGATGTGTTTCAAAGGTAGAGTTAATTAATATTTTTACACAGAAAAATGATGGATGACTATAGCACTTGTTCATTTCAAGAGAACACCGATTTAAACTATAACACACAAAAAGGATTTCAGTAAGACATAAGTAAGAATTTCATGTTAATTTAGGACTAAATAGCACTGACATAGTTATTCAAACACAAATGTTGGAATTTTTTAAGGTGGTGGGGGGTTCCTTTAGAATAGAACAAGTATCCAACTGCCTAATTTAAATGAAGTTAATTTTAACAGCAATTTCTTGCTTGGACATAATAATACTTTGCTCTAAAAATCATTCCTCCCCTAAATAAAAGTTTCCCAGTGCAACAACAGAAAAACCAACATACTAGCTCAACACTGTGACTTTTCAGAAGGATTTTGTGATGGAATTAAGTACATTTTAAACTGTTTTGAGAGACTCTATCAAAGTTTGTTGGCTACTACTAACATATTTTTTAAATTCCAAAAATTAATATGAGCTGTTGACAAAGGATTCTCTGACTACACTTATGGAAAAAGAATCTTGGGTAAAATAAGGTAAGTAGTCTGGAATATGTTTTGTTCACTGACAATATTTTTAATGTTACAATCAATTAATCAGCAGACATGGCATCTATTAATGCTTTCATTTGAATTCATTCAACTGTGTGTGTATGCCTCAGCCCATGTAGAGGTTGCCTTCTGATATGACAATACAGTTTCTTTGCCATACTTTATGTACGGAAAAATCACTCATACTACTTAAACTTCAATTTTTCATAGAATTATTCTCTGGCCTAATCCTCACTCTCTTTTTCAGTTTAAATTATAAACCAATTTTATAACCATTAAAATGTATTACAAAATTTTATCAACATGAAAAGGTGAGTCAAGAAAGTCTAATGGTAGCAAATAATCCAGCAAAACTCGAGAATGGAACTGAGTGATGACTTGGGCAACAGCATTAGATAAAGTTCTGCCAGACATGTGGCCCAGTGTGTAGACATGTTCCCTAACCAAAGTCTTCAAATGCAAAGTTGATCACATATGTGTAAAATGAGAACATCATTGAATGAGATTACAAAAGAAAATTAGAAACTAATAAAAATTGTACAGACATCGCAGCCACCATGTATGTGGAATTTCCTAATCCTTTCATAAGAGCACAGGTTCTGTGTCAATCTGGATACTGATTCTGTGTGTATACATTCTTTAGTAGGAAACCATCAGGGCCTCAGTGCTATTTATTATGTGTGGTCCTTTTCCATTCTAACGTTCTATCATTCTGTCACCTTGTACTATGTTTTCTGAAGACATACACAAGAAATCCAAAAAATACCACCCTTTTCCCCCACAACAAAATGAAATAGAAATCCTCAAAGCTGTGGTTTGAGACAGATGGCACGGTTATGCAATCTAAGTGGCAATATCTCCACTAGACTGTGGATTTCATTTGTGAAATTTGTCTCTGAACTATGACTGATGGTTGCTGGATTTTTTTAAGTGCCTTTAATAATCTCATCAGTGTAACAAATTATCAAATGTCTTGATCCCAGATAAAGCAAGAGCCATGACAAGTACAATGGTTAGACGCATTTGTATCGCAGAGACCATCAGAAGTTGCGCATGCTTGGGCTTCAGATCTTTTCCTGTATTTGCTTCAAGACAAAATGAAAGTAGTCTATTACCACGAGTTCCAGAAATGAGACTTAAAAAGAACTCTCCAGCAGGCTCAAAAGAAGTAATTCCAAACACAGGATCTACTGAGTTTCCAGGTTGGAAGCAGCGTTCAATTGCTCTTGTAGTACCTGGGGAGGCATTTACTGTACCAGCAGCTTCTTACCTCGCTCCTGAAGATTCCCTTCTGGTTGCTGGAAGATATTCTGCTTAAGTAAGCAAGGGTGACAAGGTCTTCTGCCAGAATCACTAAATGGAGTCAGAGACTCCAAACTAAAAATCCAATTTGCAATGGCATAAGCTCTATGAGCTCAAAAATAATAAAAACAATCTCTACAGTGAACCATAGTATTCCTGGCATATGTAATGTCTATGGTCTGTGCAGAGGCAGCAGGCACAAGGGACCGTTCAGCTCCGTCTACCTAGTACAACAGATTTATGATATTTTTGAGGCAGATTATCTGGTAAATTGACTTTTTTTCTTGTAATTTTCTTCCAATTACCTACCTTTAGGGATAATGAATGCAAAATTACTGGCCCTGAAATACCTTCTTACATTCTCACTTTAGCAAATTTTCAAATTGTGACATGATACAAATTCTAAAAAGATTTGGCAGAGATCAGGGAAGAGGACTTTGGTGTCATCAGAAAGAAATGCACCTGTTTGATGGGGGCAGAGGAGGGGATTACCCTGGTGTCAGGAATTCTGAGCATGTCAATGGTGCTCCATTTATTAACTGCATAACTCTGGAAAAATTCTGTAAACTTCCCTTCCTCAGTTGCCTTAGCTGTAAAATGGGAATAATCATACATCCCCAGCCTACCTCACCAGACTGTCAGATTCCCAAAAGGCATAATCCTTTTGCAATTGTAATCACAATTCACGTAGTTAAATGCCTGATCAATCAGTTACGTAATTGGGATTTTTTTTTTTTTGAGACAAAGTCTCGCGCTGTTGCCCAGGCTATAGTGCAATGGCGCAATCTCGGCTTACTGCAATCTCCGCCTCGTGGGATCAAGCAATTCTCCTGCTTCAGCCTCCTGAATAGCTGGAACTACAGGAGTGCGCCACCATACCCAGCTAATTTTTTGTATTTTTCATAGAGATGGGGTTTCACCACATTGGCCAGGATGGTCTCGATCTCGTGACCTCGTGATCCACCTGCCTCAGCCTCCCAAAGTGCTGGGATAATAGGCGTGAGCCACCGTGCCCGGCCAACTGGGATTTTTTTTTAACAAGAGGAAATAGGTAAAACTATCCCTTAGTTGATATGAAATAAAATGTCTCTCATCAACCTTCAGAGTCAGAAAAATAAAAAATCAAAAACTCAGAGCAGTAAATTTGATAATAAAGCAAATAATGGCAGAGCACTCAGTAAATGCCAGCGTTCAACTTATTCATACATTATATAATTTAATCCTCACAGGAAGACTATGAGGGAGAGACTCTTCCTCTCACTTTGCAGAGAAGATGACTGAAGCTTAGCAGATTCAAGATTTTTGCCCATGGCCCCTTCCCCAGTATATAGCTGAGTCAGCACTCAAACCAGGGCTATCTCATTATAGAATCTATGCCCTCAACCACAGGGCTGATTACCTCCAACGAAGCTGTCGATTCAGAACCCAGCTCCGTGTAGTTTAGCCTCACACTCCATTCATCACTCAACCTCAGTTCAATGGCTGTCTCCAGCTCTGCACTCTTCCTCATGCTCTCCCTTCCTAAATAATCCCCTCAGCTTCATTGCATTCTTCGCATCCTCAAAGGCTCACCAGAAGCCTTGTCTCTGGCACATGCCTTCCTAATAAAATTCCGTTTCCTACTGATCACTCTCAGTGTTGCTCTGATTGGTTAATTATATCTTACATGTCTCCTGTTGCTTGAGTCTTTCATGAAGGCATAGATTACGTAATACATGTTTTCTCTCTCTCCTCCCCCCATCCCCTGCCTAATAAATACCTAAGAGTATACTAGGTTAAGAGAAAACTTCTTAAATAAATTCTTGGAGACATTAACAAAACTTTTCCTTGTCCTACCAAGTCCAGGCTGGCTTTCCCATTCCTGGTATCTCTGGAGGCAAATATCACAGACAACAATACACTGTATGCAGGTGAGCAAGACAGGGTCCCTTCCTCCAGTAACCTGTTCAGTTTATCAGGGAAGACAGAAAACAAGCAATCCCATTCGGCTAAAAGAAGTGCAAATTATGACAAAGGCACAAAGTAGCTACAGCTGCCCCAATCTATAGGGCCAAGAGAAGGTTATTTAGTGAGTCTGGTATTTAGGCTGAAAGTTTAAGGATTGTGTAATGATAATAACAATACATTACCGAATGTGTCCTCTCTTCTTAGAACTTTAGATGTACCACCTCATTTAATCCTCTCAGTAACTCTATGAAGCAGATGCTATTATATCTCCCTATTTTACTGATAAGAAAACTTGGGCTAATGCAGAATAATTTGCCCAGGGTTACTAGTACATGGTAGAAAAAGATTCAAACCCAGGCAGACTGGCTCCCAGAGACCACACCTTTAACTGGTATGCTACCCTTCCTCTCAAGTAGATTAGCCACTGAAGCGAGAAATAAAAAGATTGTTCCAGGGAGATGGCCTAGGGTTTGTAAAGGTCACAGGAAGAATTTAAGCAAGATATGTAGAGAAACTAAAAGAGTTTAATATAGGGCCCTGACAACTCCAGGTAAGTCATTGGCACCTGAGATGGACATTTAGCTGTTTCCCAATGAGGGTGTAGGAAAGCAACAGAGTCCTGTGGTAGACCACCTGCACCTGCTGCGAGGTTTGCAGTTCTGCCACAGAGAGGCCTTGTTACACTGAGATCACCAGGGACTGTGCTTTCGTGACCTCGAAAGCCAGCAGAGTCCCCTCCATTGTGCATCAGCAGGCAGGTCTCTGACTCTCCTTTTAATATCAGTCTGTCCCTACCCTATGGAATCAGAGAATCCTCAAAGATCCTCTGATTCTCAAAGAGAAGAGAACCAGAATGGCCTGTTCCTCAGTTTCCAGGTTTTCACACCATCAGATTACAAAGAAGATTCCAGAACTCCCTTAACCTCTCATTTTAATGTCAGATTATCCTTTCCATGAAAACAGTCTTACTCAGATCGGATGTAAACCCTTCATGCTAAAAATCTATCTCCAATTCTCAGCTCTCATTGCATGGATGGCAGAATAGTAGGTCATCTCCTCTGAGAAGACCACCTCAAATGCCTGTGACACTGCCATGCCTGGAACCTGCAGCCACTTTGGGCCTCTTGGCTTGACCACTTGTGAGCTGTGACGTTAGGCAGATTACTCAACCTCTCAGTGATTCCAATTCTAATCCGTAAAATGGAAACAATAATTGGGCTTATACATGAATTTGAGGATTAAAAATAGATAAAAGGCTTTGCTCAGTTGCCTAGCTCATCATAAATGCCTATCAAATTTTAGCTTAAAAAAGAAAAGAAAAGGTCTAAGTCCATCTTATCTTGGGCTAATGTGTATACAGTTTAGGGACTAACAAATAAACCTCTGGGCAACTTTTCCAGTGAGAATAAAAGAGATCAAATGCCTAAAAGTAGTAATTACACTTTCAGTCTTCTTATTTTCTGCAAGTATGCAGACAAATAGAACAACCAGTTTTAAATGGCAGGCATCTATCAGTTATAAAAGTGTTAAATCTGTGAAGGCCAGGAAAAAAGAAGAAAGAGACAGGAACCATCCTGCTGTTGCCATGACAATGAGGCACATTACCTGGACAAAGATTTTGGAAATCTGTAAAAGAATAGCCAGAGATGCTTCCGTCTATTTTGGGAAGGACAAAGTCTTCTTTTATCCTGCACTAAAGACACACATCCACTTGTCTGCTGAATATCTCCCAATTAACACAGGGCAAGATCTGAGAGGAGCGAGGATGTCATGAGCAGGCAGGAGGTGGCATGGAAAGGGACTTGGCAGGGGGCTCAGAGGTGAAGGCAAATATCAGTGGAAAATGCAAGATCAAATTGCCCAGAATCTCTATTGTTTAATTTAAAATGCCCAAAGAGCATTTATTAAAAAGCATCATTCTCACTCATGAAGACCCCCAACTGCTACAGGTTAAGCTTACACGAAATGGAATCCTAAACCAATAACACTTTCATTTTTATTAACAGTAGTGACATGAAGAAAGTGATTAAAAACTCTGGTGGGCAAGACTTTCCTTGAAAGTCGTTTTTATGTGTAGAGGAATAGAGAGCTTAGGATTCATTCGATGTGTTTTCTCCTCCATCTCTTTGGGTGTTTGTATGTAGGTCGTGTGTGTGTGTGTGTGTGTGTGTGTGTGTGTGTGTGTGTGCGTGTGTGTGTTTCCCTCCTTCAATCTGTAGTTTACACTTAACATAATAATCTTGCACACCTCTTTCATTTTTCAGTTAATCGATAGTATTTTTAAAGCAACAAATAGAGGCTATTTGTAATAGTGTTTCCTTTAATTGCATATTTTTCAAACATGAGACTATTAAAGTAGCTGTCCCTGAAAGCAGTCATTCAATTCTCCTCTGAGGTGCCCCTTCATTCTGAAAGGGCCTCCCTCATCAAGCTCAATAGCATCTCTTGGCTGCCTGAGAAAAAGCACTGGAGGAAAAAAAAAAGAAATCTATTTTCCAGATCAAAGTAATCCCTGCTCCATTGCCATGGCTCCAGACGTCTCTTTTTTCTTTTCATTGACCAGACAAGTTTCTTCTCAGCTCCCTGCTTCATTTTTTTTTTTTTTTGCCTGAATTTGTTTTCTCTTTGGGAAAAGTGGTCATTAAAGTATTAGTTTAGGTTGATTGGTTCTTCAGCAACAGAAGAGGCTTCTGATGCTTTGTTATCCTTGACATGATCTCAAAACAGTTGCCTGATTATTATACGATATGGAAATAATAACTCAAGGCAACTGACCTCCCTCTGAGACCAATGCAGGCTGCCAGGTACAGGATTACACACCTAACCTACTGGTCTTCTCATGGGTGCTTTCAGGGCCTGGCCACACCCCTGGATGTTACAGGAGACTTCACCTCCCTGCCCTAGCCATGGAGCCCGCCCTCCCACGGACCTGAATTCTTCCCAAGTGATCGAGGCTACTCAGCACTTATCTCTATTTATACCAACCAGTGGCGCATTCAATGGGAAGAATTAGGCGGAGGAGAGGTTGGCTTTGATGTTTCCAGGGGAAGGAAATCACTTGGATGATCTTCCAGGGCCACTTGGCAGCAGGTAGAGGGTGTGACAGCTGGTGGGAAGGTCGGCGGCTGGGATGTGACCACTCAACCATAGCAGGGAACTGCTCTGCCCTTGCAAACCAAGAAGTTTATTTCTATAGTCTGGTGGGGGGTAGGGATGTGGGAAAAAGATCAGAGGGCCTGGCACATATCACCTGGGAAAATGAGAATTCAGAAACAATCAAATAACATGCCAGAAGAGTTCACTACTTTTAAAGACCAATTGGCCCAAGTCTTTAAATACAATATAATAATAATGTATGACTGCCAGTACCCAAGAGGTGGTACAAATGGTGGTTAGCCACATCAACCTTGAATCCAGACTTTAAGCCTATCTTTGCTCATCTGTTAAAATGCTGTTAGTAATAGGCTTACTGTGAGGACTAATAATAATAAGGGTTACTGCATACTATGTGTCAGGCACTGTGCGTAGTACTTGGCATGGATTATCTTATTTCCTATTCACAGTAACCCTTTGGAATGGACACCAGTACAATGTCCCACTTTCTTATGAGGAAACAGGCATAGAGAGTTCAAGTTATCCAGAGTCACACAGCTGGTAAGTGAGGCCAGAATTCAAATCTAGTCAGCTCTAGCACCTGCACTATTAGCCACTACTTAGGAATGACATAGAATAATGTATAAAGTATTGATTCTGGTACCAGACACTCAGCAACATTACCCATCATTAATTTTATATTACTAACACTATTAATAGACTCTCTCTATTGCTTTGGACAATTGAACTAAAGTATGTGAGATTACTTCAATAAGTGAAAGGGCTTTATTAAAGCAAGCACATAAAATACAATGAGAGTGGCTAGACCTGGCTCAAAGAGGTGATAATCCAAAAGGTCCCTGGACATAATCACACTTACAGAATTTGCTGGTAAAATGAGAAAAGGAAAGGCAGCAAGGAAACGGGAGTTGGGGGTTGGGATGGCAGCTCGTTTCTAGAGGTTGTCCAAACAAAAGGTATGACCAAAAGGTCTGGAGACACTGGTATTATTGCTGCCTTAGCTGAGTGGAGGTATAGATGTAGACAATGTCTGAGAATTAGACAGGGAGAGGGAGGATGTCCAGATGACAGATGCATTTTGATTAGCCAACTAAATAACACCAAACCACATGCTTATTCCCATTCATACTCAGGAAACACATTCACGGAGGAACTAAATCTTTCCCCACTCCTATCTGAAGACCCCCAAGTAATCAAGTGCTACTGCCATCGGCAAATCCTTAGGGAGAGCCAGAAAGCTTATTCAAAAGCCTCATTTATCTATTCATTGGAGTAGTATTTATTAAAAACCTTTTATGTGTCATAGGTGCAAAGAATGTAAGAAGAGCTTACTCGGTCCCTGACTCATAGTAGGAGAATATCCGTGTGCTATATCATCTTAGAGAGATGTGTGCAGACTGCTCTGGGAGGCCAGGTCTGAATCGAAGGTGGAAGAAGGGTGGGATTGTGCATAATTCAGTTTTTTCCTCCTTCCAGACAAGGAGTATCTTGTTTGTTATCAGAATGGAACTTATCAGTAGAGAAAAAGTAAAGATGCAAGAGAGTTGGAGACAATTTACGAACAAAGAGAGAATATGGAGAGCTTACATACAGTGGTTCCAGCTGGGAGCTCTAGTCTCAGTAAGAAAGAAGACACTATATGCTCAGACTCAAGTAGAAGAAGGAAAAGACAGATGAAGATATAGAGAATTTTGATATGGAGGAAAGTTGAGGCAACTCTTGTCAGATGGTCCCAACCTTCTCGGCAAGGAGAGTTCACCTGTTGAGAGTTTTAGGAAAGGAAGTGAGGATATTGCAGGAGAATGCCTAGGTAAGTCACTGTGGAAAATGCTGTTCCCCATTTCTGTCTGCTTGGCAAACCCCAATAATCCTCCAGGACTCAGATCAAACACCATCTCCTGTAACCTCCCAAGTTCTCAGAAAGAGTTGGGAGCTCTGTTCCCTGTACTTGTTTGTTCTTTTATTACCTTACTAGTCAGATCATATTGTAATTCTTTTCATTTCTGTCTCTCTTTTCCTCTTGCCTGAAATCCTTGAGGGTGGAGACCATATTTTACTCATCTTAATTTCTCCAGCTCTAATCTGGTACAAAATGATATTTAGGAAATGTGTGTTGAATGCATAAATAAATTATCCATAAGCCATACATAAAAGAATTGCAATTCAGATCCAGAAAGATTAAGGAATAACATTTTAGAACTGGCATCCTAAATGTCTAGTTTCATTTCAGAGCAAAACAGTCTGCTCTTGGGCAATTACCCTAACTTCACTGCATCTAATAACCCAGTCTCTGAAAAATGGAGACAACAATTCATGGAGCTGTGAGCTTCAGCATGAATGCCTGTAAAGGGCTTTTTAAGTGGCAAAGCAGATAATTACAGAAAAGGCCCTTGAGGAGGAAGGATAACTAAGACACGTCTCAGAGACAATGAAAGACCATCCTTCCAGGATTTCCAGCACATTTCACTCTGATACAAGCAGTTACAGAGGATCCAGGGCCCTCTCAAAGGCCTTGGCACCACTAGGTTTCAAGATTATGTGTTCACCAAGTTCATGAACTGTTGTGAAAGAATAGTGGTTAGAAATCACCAGAGTCCTGCTGCTCAGCACCTCCCAGCTCAGGGCCACTGTGCTCTCTGCTGAACTTTCAGCTTTTTCTATTGTTCAGTTTTGCCTTGGCTCCTGGTTTCCACTCTTACAGATCATCAACAGATCACTCAAATGTGCTTGACCTTTGGAAATATACTTGTGTTCCTGGGAAGTACATGATCATTTATCACTGCCATTTACCAAGTGTTAGCAAGATAAATAGCTACCTGGGTAAGCCTTGAGAGCAGCCACTAGCCCATTTGCAGAAGATATGATACAATTTACTCCAGAAGGGCCACAAAAACAGTAAGATGCTGAACAATGAGACCTGTTAATAGATGCATACGTTCTGGAGCTTTAAAAAAACAACAAATAGATGATTAAGACATTTTATACTTATTTCTAAGACCACAGAAACCTAAAGCATAATCTGTTCTAGATTGCCTGTTCTAATTTACAGTAGTATTACTATGAACAAAAAAGAAAAATGATAATTCTAAAACATGTTTGATTCATAATTCCCCCTACACACACAATGCATGCAGACACACACACACACACACACACACACACACGTGTGCACAGACACCTGCCTCTAAAATTGGATTTTGCTGAAGATAAATTTTAATTAGTTTGCTCCCCAATACACATACTCTAGGTTTAGGAATATGTGTGATAATGATGGGTAAAGATAGCCTGGGATTTTTAATTGTCATAGTTAATCAAAAGGTGACTATATACAGGAGAACAGATTAGAGTTGGAAAGAGTAGTAGAAGAAAAAAGTAATTGTGACTAGAAGAGAAGAAAAAATATACAACAAAAAAATAAGGATAACAGTCTTTATTACTAGATATAAGAGTCATTTAGTGGTCTCAATTCTCTCCCATCCTGATTGTCAAGTCATATTCAATATATAAACACCTCCAGAGTAGGGGCAGTTCAGATTTGAGGAAGACCTTAAATAGCTATATACATTACCCTAAAGGAGCTTTTATTTTCTGAAACTGCAGGCTGCTTTCTTATCACCAGAGCCTGCAGTTACTCATCAACATTAAATGTAGAAAATTTGCTACAGCTATAATTAAAACTCTGGTCGGTACCTACATTAGCTAGTTGATGTTAATGTTAGCCACTCAGTTCTTTTGAAACTTATAATTAGTTGGAAGAGAAATAAAATGACAATGTTTCTTGTTATTCGTATAACTTAAGGGTCCACACAAAGCCTGGATGGACTTTAGCCAAGGATTCCATATATAGAAGCCTTTCAGTTGCTGGAAAGTTAGATCACTTATAACTGTGTAGTATGATTCAGTGACCTTGTGTGAAAATGGCAAGACTATTCTGTGATGTAGCCTTCATTGGAACGTTTCATCCCTGCTGGAAAGGCCACTTGTTCATTATGTAGGAGAAATTGCTAAAACAATAGTTAGTCCTGCTGTCACTGACCAAAACATCTCCAGGGATCCTCTATGCTGCTTGGGCCCAGAGGACCTGACTCTGTGTGCCTTGATTAACTTTCCTTGGCCCTAGTTCATCACTCAAAAATGTCTGTCCTTCGTGGAATCTTAGCTTGTGGCCTTTTTTGAGTAAAGTCAAGGTAAAAAAGTTTTGGAGCCTGACATACTTCAGGAATTGTGGGTCACTATTCTATCAACAATAAAATCATAAGTAAAAGAAAGCCTCATTCAAAAGAAGAAACCAATATGTCACCAATGTAACAGATATAAACTAGAAGAGTTAGAAAGATGATATTGTCTTTTTTGAGGTCTAGGTCCTCAAATCTCTGTCCTCAGCATCTCAATTCCTTTAAAACAAAATTCAAGTAATGAACCTGGAAAGATTAAAATCTAAGGAAGAAAGAGGTATGGTGAAAGGAAGACCAGTAGCTTAGGAGGAGAAACGGGGAGAGGAGAAGAGGGGTTATATCATGATTAAAGCTTCCATCATGCAATCAATCAAATGCAGGATGTAAAAGGCAATCATAATGAAAAGTACAAATACTCACTGCATACACTTAGAATCTAAGACTTGTAGAAAAAAGTAGGCTATAAGTCATCGCTTCAACTGTCCACTTATAGAAACTAAGGCCCAAGGCTCTCAAGTGACTAATGGGCTGTCGTAGAGTACAAGGGAAGCAAAGCCACAACCAGAACCTAAGAGCCAAGGCCAGAAAACCAAGCAAAACCATGAAATTCTCTTCTCTTTCCTTAAAGAGCATTCAAAGAGATAAAAAACTAATCTCTTCTAAGGCAAAATGCATAAGTATATACAGTAACTCATAGATAAGGGTTTTTGATCTAATAATCTAACTGCCTCAATTTCTTCTACTTGTGGACTCTGTGTTTACATCCATGCTTTGTCAATTACTTTACGTTTCCTGGTTCCATCTCCCAAACGAAACTCGAAATACTTGAGGGAAATGTCTTTTTATTTTATCAATCTCAATTCCTTAACCATGTTCACTATGATTGATAGTGTCCCACAGAATCACTGAAAAATGGTTAACACAGGTCTAACTTCAGTTTTTCCTTAGGCAAGAGGGATTTGTTGAAGTGCAACAATCTTGACCCGCTGCAAATGTCACTACCAAAATTCTCCATTTGAGATATTGATAATAATTAATCTGTACCTTCTTTCATTTGTATTGCAGTGATTGTAATGTTTCAAAGCATATTTTATGGCTTCCATTTCATTTGGGTATTTGTTTCATGAGTAGACCTCAAAGAATTTTACAACTACAAATCCACCAACTGCCCCACCTGCCAAAAAAGGTTATATCCTGGGCCTTGGTGTGTTTTGGTAAACTGGTAATTGGTTATTTCTACTCTAGGCATGGAAATCTCGATTCACAATTCACTGGGTTAGAATATAACAACAGTCAGCACTGGAGACAGTGCTCCATTGACAAAGTATATCAATTCAGACCGTAAAAAGATCCAGTAGGTAAAAATACAGACCTTTTCAATCCTTGTAGTGTTGAGGGAAGATCTCAGTGTCCTTCCATGACCCCCTCCAGTAATGTGTCCTTAGTGTTTATAGCAACCTCCCATCCTGACATTTCCTCATAATTTAGCATTCTTGGTAAGGCTGAAAGGAAAGCTGAATTTTGCACTGGAGGTAGGTCATGCTGACAGTGATAGCAACTGACAGGAGACGAAAAGCAACCAAAGATACAGTGTTGAAAAAGTCTCATCAAGGTCACCCACTCATGAGAAGGCAAGTGATGAGTGAGGGAGAAATATAAGCTTATCACTTAAGAATCACCAGGGACAACCACATTATCTAATTATTCCTCTTCATTTCCACCTTCTCTAGTCTCCCACTTCTATACATGCGCTTTTAAGCCAGTCCATTATTTTAAAATACTTTATGAGAGTTCTCCTTATCAGTTCAAGGTACAGCAGTCCCTACCCTGCCAAGTAGAGGTAGCTGCTCCCCAGGGCACTCGGCTAATCCTTTTACTATAGCACATACATGTTTACATGACATTCTCCTCCCAAAACTGTGAAACCGTCGTGTGTTACAAGCACGTCTTATTCATCTTTCTACCTACCTGCATGGTGACAGAGCTAGCCAGCTATCTATTAAAGTCATAATTCTCCCCTAATAGAGTTGTTGCTGGGAAGCTGCTACCAAGCCAGGGACTACACTTTTCAGATCCGTTTCCATCCAGATGTGGCCATGGGCTAACCATTAGCCAATGGAAAATGAACAGATGTGACATATTTCACTTGGAGGCTTTTATAACACATCGTGTGTGTGCTAATTATTTATATTTTATACAGAGAGGTAGACAGAGAGAGAGAGAGAGAGAGACAGAGTCTCTCTCTGTCACCCTAGCTGGAGTGCAGTGGGATGATCTAGGCTCACTGCAATCTCCGCCTCCTGGGTTCAAGTGATTCTCCTGCCTCAGTCTCCTGAATAGCTGGGATTACAGGCGCCCACCACCATGCCTAGCTAATTTTTTGTATTTTTAGTAGAGATGGGGTTTCACCATGTTGGCCAAGCTGGTCTCGAACACCTGACCTCAAGTGATCCACCCACCACGGTCTCCCAAAGTGCTGGGATTACAGGCGTGAGCCACTGTGCCCTGCCATATTTTTATAACATGCCACAGTCTTTGGCCTGCTGTCAGGTAAGTGGATGAAGAGGTTGATAAAGAGTAAGGAGCTGGCCGACCTCTGTGATGGAAAGAACTTGGACTCCTGAAGTTCTCTCCATTACTGTATCAAGGAAAAAGCTACTACTGACCAGAGATAATGTATTGGACTATTACAAGGGGAGAAAATAGACTTCTATCTTTAAAAATCTTTACGTATTTTTGGGTCTATTTTTTACTGAAGTATACTGTAACTAGTACATGAATTTAATACAGTGGCATATATAGGTGTTCAAGATGGTGAATAACTGAATAAGTACTTGCCCATTTGCCCATGGAAGAGCCTGAACATTTCATACTTTCCCAAGGAAGATTATTTATGGATTGCAGCTCATGAAATTATATGCAATAATTGTTATTATGGAAATCTTCCCAGAATGCTATATGAAACAGACTAATGTGACTAGGGTTTTATTTAATCTTACAGTTGTTTTTTCAAATTCATAGATACAAATTTAAATTTTTTTTTACTGTGGGAGAATGTTGAGGTTGCCATAGCAACAAGTTAAAGCAATAGCGTGTTTGTGATGTACTGAGATGCTTGGTGCTAGCCATGCCAACAAAAAAATAAAATGATTAAATCATACAGAAAGTTAGACTAAGGGCTGTAGTGTGATAGTCAACTATTTGTCTTTCACCTTCTATTTATTATAATGTAAGACACTGATTAGTTAATAATTTTGACAATATTAATAGTTCTATAATGAAATTAATTTTAGAATGACAATCATCATTCTAACCACCCTATCCCCACCTGCCTGAGGGGAAAAAAATACACACACACACACACACACACACACAGACATCCACTGCGTAACAACATTGCGGTCAATAACGTACTGCATATGTACAATGGTGGTCCCATAAGGTTTTAATGGAGCTGATAAATTCCTATCTCCTAGTGATGTCATAGCCATTGTAACATCGTAACATAACACATCACTTTTTCCATATTTAGATGTGTTTAGATGCACAAATACTTGTGTTGCAATTGTTTACAGTGCTCAGTACAGTAACATGCTGCACAGATTTGTGGACTAGGAACAATAGGCTATACCAAATAGCTCAGGTGTGTACTAGACTATACCATCCAGATTTGTGTAAGCACAATCTATGATGATCACACAACAATGAAATCACTTTATGATACAGTTCTCAGAACATATCTTCATTGTTAAGTGAAGCATGACTATCTAATAAATGATGTATAATTCTCTCCTATCCATTTATATATCTATTCATGAGAGGTTTTAGAGCAAATTTTTAAAATAATTACCCCAACTCTCTGATTTATTTCACCACACAGACAGGACTTTTACTGATTCCTTCTCTGTAGACCAGGAACCTATTTTTCTGCCACATATTTGCTACTCACTCAAATTATCATCATTACCTTACAGAAAATTAAACAATTCAAGCAGTGCCATCCTACCTTCCCCAGGGATATTATTCTTCTCTTCAAGTGACCCTAAAGCTACAAAGTGTCTAGAGGCACTGACACTTGTCTTGAGACAACAAAAAAGACAGGTGACTTGGATTACCATGCAGGATCCAGAATAAGCATGTGGTCAGCTAGAGCAGAGTAGTTTGGCAAGCAAGGGTGATTTGGGGTGACTAATATTCCTAGCTTTCTTTGAATGTGTAAAATAAAATAAGAAAAATAAATTATCCAGATTTATTTTCTCACTAAAGCCCTAGAAGGCAATTCAGGAAAGCCTTCAACTCTTGGGGTAAAAACAAAAAAAGAAACATGGCATCCCCGCTTTTAGCCTAGAGTCCCCCTTTTTTCCTCATCTCACTCTGTCATTTCTGTTTATGTGCTGATTAAGTAATTTCTTCTCCAGCCCCCTCCTTGCTTCATTCAGAAACTATATTGACCCAACTTCCTGGAGAAGAAACCCAACCTTTGAGAGCCCCTTCCCTAACTGGGACAGCAGGAGCCATGCAGGGAAGAGATTCTGACCCTGTGAGAAGTCATTACTATACTAAGAAGCATGACACAAAGGATGCAGACCCTCAACTCCACTGCAATAGTACAAAGCATTTTAAGATAGAACAAAAAGGCATATGCAAATATAAAGAGGAATTAAATTCAGTCACCATGCCAGACAGTCTCCAGTGCCCCCCTCCTTGACTGCTCCTGCTACAAACCAGGGTCAAAGGCATCTGACGTGGCTCAGTAGGCAGAGGAGATCAATAATGCTAAAGAGTAGTGTCTGCAGTAAGAAACAAATCATTGCAAATAGATAAAATGGTCTCTGTGCTCAGGGCTCCTGATGAAAGCCCCACATCTGCCATTTGACATTAGCCTAGTGACACGGCCTCCATAGGAGAGGGAAATAAACAAGAGGGATAGGAAAAGAAATAGCAGGAGCCAGAGGTGATATCACAGGATTGTGTTGTCTTCAACTGAGAAGCCCCAAATAGCTGTGTCCATCTGGCTAATTCAAGGAGAAATCATTGAGGTTGTAAACTATTTTTAGAATCACTGGGGATAAACTATACATCAGTTTCAAGAGGTCATAAAGTAGCTTAGTGAAGTCAACATAAGGATAAACAAAAAGCTAATTATATTTAATGACTTATATTTATTAAGTACTTACATACAAGATGCATTTTACTAATAAGAAATATAGGTTGGGCTCGGTGGCTCACGCTTCTAATCCCAGCATTTTGGGAGGCCAAGGCAGGTGGATCACCTGAGGTCAGGAGTTGGAGACCAGCCTGGCCAACACAGTGAAACCCCATCTCTACTACAAATACAAAAAATTGGCCAGGTGCAGTGGCTCACGCCTGTAGTCCCAGGCATTCAGTAGGCTGAGGCACGAGAATCGCTTGAACCCAGGAGGTGGAGGTTGCAGTGAGCTGAGATCACCCCACTGCACTCCAGCCTGGACAGCAGAGTGAGACTCAGTCTCAAAAAAAAAGGAAAATATGGGGCTCAAAGGAGTTAAATCACTTTCCCAATATCATAAGATTATAGATGGTAGATCCAGGACCAAGGTCTGCTTCACTAAAAAGCCAGATAGTGGTCTTAACCTCAATGTTGCCTCTCTCAAGCTTCATTTGTAGACACAATTAAAAATCTTTTTCAAAGCATTTCTTATTCTTGTGGTCTTCACCAGGGAGAGGTCATCGGTGTGCACCTGACCTATCTGGATTCACAGCCCCTGATGAAATAAGGGGAAAAGTGTCTCTAAAGGTGATTGTGCTATCAGGGTATAGGGTAGAGCCATAAAACAATGGATTGTAGGGAAATGCAGCCAGCATAGAGATTTAAGCCTAGTACTATGCCATTTGCTTCCCTTGGCTAAGTCTGTTCAAAGAAAATCATGCTGTTGAATTAAAGCAATAAACTGGTGAATTCTACTGTGGGCCACTTAAGCTTCTGTGTTTTTGTTGCTGTTAATATATGACATACAATGGCAAAAACCTTCACTGATAGAAGCAAGTATAGGAGACAGAGAACTGCTTGCGAAGAAATAAATTCCATATTGAGAGTGTACTTCTGCCTTTTCTATAGGTAAAGTGGCCTCAGTATACCCAACCCTCTTGACTCACTTCACAGTTGCTACCCTAGTAGTAAAGAAAGAAATATTCTAAATGATCAACATCCACTTTGTTTTACTTGTGGTTGAAAATTACTTTTCTGCTTTATGAAGGAAACTAAGATTTATTGAGCAGGTACACTACGTTTCTTATTCTAGGTGATTTATACACACATTGTCTCACTGACTTCTCACAACTGTCTTTTGAGATGCTACATGCCCACCTTCCAACTGATGGAACTGGAGTTAAAGTGATCAATTTGCCTGGAGCAGCAATCTATGTGGTTGCACAGGAATTCAAGTCCATGTTCTTGGGATTTTTCAAGTCAGTATTCCTTACTCTCTTCCTTGGTCCTCTTTAATGATTTAGGTCCTTGTCACACTTTTTGGGTTAGCATTCTAAATTTCAACAGTCATAGATCAATAGAGTAGAAGGTATAGATTAGAGGTATCCAATCTTTTGGCTTCCCTGGGCCACATTGGAAGAAGATTTGTCTTAGGCCATACATAGAACACACTAACACTAACAATAGCTGATGAGATTTTCTTTTAAATCTCATAATGCTTTAAGAAAGTTTACAAATTTGTATTGTGACACATTCAAAACCATCCCGGCCCATGAGTCATGGGTTACACAAGCTTGGTAAAGAAAATTAAGCTGAAAAAGTGTACTGAAACAAATGTATATTCTTGAAGTTAATGCTTTGTCTAAACTCCTAAGCCAATTGGTTTATCTCTATCTCTTTCAACTAAAGTTGGAATATAGAAAAATCATTTCAATTACTTAAAAGTTTGGGTTAGCTGATTCCAGATTTCCAGAGACTTAAAGATAAGCATCTCATGTCAAAAAAAAAAAAACTCTATTAGATAATGAATAATTGGCAAAGAATAAGAGAGGACGGGGTATAATATGTCTTCAACCTCTGGGAACCATGGATGTAGAGGAAAGAGCTTGACCCGGAAGTCATTCAGTCCCAAATGAGAATGCTGGATCCACCACTGGGTAAAGCTGACAAGTCATTTTATTTCTCTGAGCCTCCTTCTCTTCATCTTTATAATCTAAATGATGCCACCAACCTTAGGGTGTTGTTATGGGGGCCAAATGAGATGATATATACAAAATGCCAAGCATTATGCCTGGCACATAGATACATTCGGTAAAGTGTGATTTCTTTCCCAATCCCTTCTGACATGGCTTTTTATTAGTACAGATTTTTTAAATTTATTTTTAAATTTTTGATATTTTAAAAATATTTATACATTTTGGGGTTACATGATGATATTTTGATACATGTCATGTGTAGTGATCAGATCAGATGAATTAGTATATCCATCATTTCACGTTTGTCATTTCTATGTGTTGAGAAAATTCACTATCCTCTCTTCTAGCTATTTGAAAATATATATTATTGTTAACTACGGTCACCTTACATTGCTCTAAAGCACTAGAAGTTCTCTCTCACATCTGCTTTGTATAGCCACTATGAAGAACAGTATGACCATTTCTTAAAATATGTATCCAGCAATCCACTACTACATATTCTTCTTCTTTTTTTTTTTTTTTCTTTTCAGACAGAGTTTTGCTGTGTTGCCTGGGCTGGAGTGCAGTGGTGAGGTCTCAGCTCACTGCAATCTCTGCCTCCCAGGTTCAAGCGATTCTCCTGCCTCAGCCTCCCAAGTAACTGGGACTACAGGCACGTGCCACCACGCCCAGCTAATTTTTGTAATTTTAGTAGAGACGGAGTTTCACCATGTTGGCCAGGCTGGTCTCAAACTCCTGACCTCAAGTGATCTGCCCGCCTCAGCCTCCCAAAGTGCTGGGATTATAGGCATGAGCCACCACACCTGACACACTACTGGGTATTTATCCAAAGAAAAGGAAATTGATATGTCAAAGAGGTGTCTCTACCTTGATGTTCACTGCATCACTATTCACAACGACCAAGATATGGAATCAATCCAAGTATCCAACAACAAATGAACGAATAAAGCAAATGTGGTATATGTGCCCAATGGAATACTATTCAGCCATAAAAAAAGAATAAAATCCTGTCATTTGCAGCAACATGGATGAGAGCCTGGAGAACAATATGTTGAGTTAAATAAGCCAGGAACAGAAAGTTAAACACCACATGTTCTCACTCACATGCGGAAACTAAAGAAGTTGCTCTCATAGAAGCAGAGTAGAGTAAAGGTTACTAGAGGCTAAGGGTAGGGGGAAGGAGGACAGAGAGATTTGTTAAATAATGTATCTGTTTATTATATTTGGATAAGATGGGGTGAGGGCATGTGCAGTGCCCACTGTAGTCCGGAGGAGAGTCCATTTAGAGAGGAAATTGTTTCTTATTCTCATTTTCTGCCAATTTAATTGGTTGGAGGAAGAGGCCATTTATAGTCTTGCCATTTATAACCATGACTACAGTGGTATTCATGGCTGGGAAGGTGGCATTTCAAACAAAGAATGTCTGACAATTGTAAGGCCAGATGATGACTTTACTACTATTTGTTGTGTTGTAGAACAGATCTCCATATTGTGTCATTCAGAGTCGCTCACAACTGCCTGGATCCCACAGATGGTGTCTCCGCTTTTATACTGCCCTACTTTCCCAGAATCTCTACATCTCCAGGGCCATTACTGCCTCCTGACTCTCTCACACTTATCCTATTATGCTATTGTCCTGCACCCAGCATTGGCTGTTTTATTTTCTACTTTCTGTCACAATATTATGGTCCTGAGTTGCAGCCTCCTAGATTGTGTCTGTCTGCTCGTTGTTTGTGTACTTTGCTGCGGGAAAAGGTGGCGTGGAGGCTCCATTTGTATATACATTATCCAAGGAGAGACAACGCCAAAGCATTCCGGTGAGCAGGAAGCATGTGACTGGGGACGCTGCAGGCAGAGGGAGAGGTAGAGAACTCCAGCTAAAAGAATTAAAACCCATAGTCTTAAGTCACCATCTACTCTGATACATAAACAATCCAAACTGAAAGGGAAAATTAGCAATTAGCTGGTAAATTATTTTTACATTCATCTCCTTTTTAAAAATCATTTTGGAGTATTAATATCAAGAGTGACTGCCTACACAGAAGTCTCTGCCTCAATTACAGCCACATTTGTGGATAGATTGAACAGGATGGAATTCAAGGGTTGATCAGATCCAGTGTTAGGTTCAAATTACAGCTTGAGTTTCAAGCATTAGTTGTGTCACCTGGATTATAGTCTTAGTTCTGCAGTGAGTCTGCCAGATTACTCAGTGTCTTTGAGCCTCCATTTCCTCATCTATAAAATGGGAATAATACTATCTTGCATGGTTTTAGGAAACATAAATGAAATATATATGAGCCTCTGATTTCATGCTTGATCCATAATCAAAGCAACTGATGTCTCTTTACCCATCCCCCTTCCTTCTTTAACATTCAAATTCATCATCACTCCATCAATCCACAAGCAATTAATTATCACGTAACTCCAGTGGCCTATCTTACCAGCTAAACTGAAGTTTCCATAGGGCTGGAATCATTGCATTTTACTCAGCCCAGGGACTTAAACTAAAAGCTCGTCGAATATTAGTGGATTAGGAGAGAGTGGGATGATAAACCTGTACGACAACTGATGAGTTCAAGGGAAGAGAAGATCACAGTTTTCTTAATTTGATTTTGTAGCCATGTTCTTATACAAATTATCATTAATAGCGCCCTCTTCAAAAATATTCCTTCTCCATTTTATGTACAGAAAATGAGAGAGAGAGAGAGAAGGGAAGGAAGGGAGGGAGGGAGGGAGGAAGGAAGGGAGGGAAGGAGGAAGGAAGGAAGGTAGGAAGGAAGGAAGGAAGGAAGGAAGGAAGAAAAAAAGGAAAGAAGGAAAGAAGGAAGGGGAAGAGAGAAAGAAGACAATCCTTTGAAGCTTCCTATGCCAAATAACAGTCTCTGGCCACCCATCTTAACCAGAATGCTCACAGAAAACCAACCAACCACTTCTAAGGACAATTACTACTAATTCTCTTTAATAGTAAAGATATTGTAAGGCCAGATGATTACTACTATTTGTTGCGGGCATGATAAAGTTTGAATCAAACTCTGATTTACTATTAATTCTCTTTAGTAGTAAAGATAACCAGTAGTAGTAATACTAGTATAACTACTAGTTTAGTAGCAATTCTACTAAATACTAGTAGAACTAGCATTATTACTACTAATAATTATAATTAACTACTAACCACTTTTGGAGATAATTAAGAAGGAAGATGTGATTTGGGAAAGAGGAAGGGGGAACCCCTGCCTCCCACAGCTAAACAAAAGTGACTTTTCAATTCTCTGATATTTTAATATTATCAGTGTTACTATTACATTCCAATGATGAAACAGTTTGAAAGTTGACGGTGTATCTTTCCTGAACTCTCAAGCAGATCATAATCAGATATCATCTTTATTTACTGAACACCTACTACGTGTTCCTAGCTCAGCAGCCCAGAAACTAATTCAGATCAGCTTAGCCCCCATGGGATGAAGTTTGAGCCATGCATGATAAAGTTTGAATCGAACTCTGATTTAGAAGGAAGGAACAAGCGAGCCGCTTCAAAAGGAAGGAAAAGGGCACGAGCCCCCATTCTGGGACGGACAACGTCTCGACCTCTCCTCAAAGGAAGTCTTAAGTGTGGACCCAGGTGCTGCTGAGGGGGGCCTGGTAGGGCGGGGGAAGATAAAAGGCTTTCTGGAGGCCCTCTGACCCCAGCCATCCCACGGGAAATGAGTGAGGAGGCTGCTGGCTGGCAGACAAGCAGGTGTGCCCTTAAGAAGCCATGGAGATTAGCCGGGGCTTATCCAAACCTCTGCAGGAGGCAAATCTCTCCTGGTTCTCTCAGGAGACCTCAGTGCTCCTCTGGCATCAAATAAGCCAGATGCAGAATGAACATAAACTTGGCCTTTTGTGAATCTAGGGTCCCAGACTGGGAATCTGGACACCATCATACTCATCAGGACCTCAAAGAGAATATGTTTTTAGAGAGTAAATTTTAAAAAAGGAAAAGAGGGAGAAAAATGACTTCAAGGCAGGATCACAGATAGATGAAGCTTCACTTATGTTCGAATCTTTGTCTTTGGAGCAATTGTCTGCCACCCATATTAGACCAAAAACTGCTTTTTTTCTCTAGAAAACATGACTTCTGGGGAAAATAGGTGATATTTGCTCTTTAGCAAAGGTAAAAAAAAAAAACAGAAGATTCAAAGGTTGAAGTTCTCTTTCTCAGAAACTCCAAGGGAAGAAAGCAAATTATCAACTTTAACAGTGAGGGAGGCGGGGAAGGAGGTCCCCATGGGTGTAGAATATGTCAGCTTCGTACTGTGTCAAGGTATATGGATGTGCAAGAAAGAGCAGTGGCATTAGATCCAGCAGATCAAATATGCATTGAAATTCTGATTCTTCTATGTGTCTGCTGTGTGACTTTAAATCAGTCAACTAACCTCTCTGAGCATCAAACATCCATCCCACCCTAAGATGACCCCAGCAATGGCTCCTTCACAGAGCAGTCTGAGCATTAACAAGATAACTTATGTAAACACCTGGCATGGTAACTAGCACATATAAGGCGCTAAACAAAAATTAGCTCCTTCTACTTTTTCCCCTCTTTCACCAATCCAATCATATATATATGATCTATATAAATAGATATTATATATTACATATCTACTATATATTACATTAAATGATGTATTACATATTTTATATATCTACAATGTATATTATATAATTGATATAATATATAATTGATATTATCATTTATATATAATTGATACATATCATTTATATCATAAGTCACAGATATCAATTATATATCTCATATACCATGTCATAGATATCAATTATATATCATATGTTATAGATTTATATAAAATATATATAACATATAATACATACTATAGATAATACGTATCCATAATATTTCCTATATCTTTCTCATATAAAGCAAGAGCTAAAATCCTTACTATTTTGAACTTGTAGAAACCCATTCTCATCAGGATGAGTCACTTGCCCCAACTTTACATAGACGGAAAGAGCAGAGGTTAGAACGCAGATCTCCCTTACACCTTTGCTAGATCTTGCTGTTTAATTGGCACCATAAAGATGGCCTAATGCCCAGTCTCAGAACCATCCAATAATGGCCATAGCAGAAGAGGGACGTTGGAATCAGATACCAGTATATCACGGGCCACTTCTTGCAGAGGTGTCCATCAGGGAGATGGTAGTTGTCATTGTCTCTCAAACATGGTGGAAACTGGCTCACAAAACATGTGGGGCTTATAGAGTATGGGTGGGACTGGTAGGGGTGGTACTCATTTTTTTTTTTTTTTTGAGACAGGGTCTTACTCTACTGCCCAGTCTGGAGTGCAGCGGCACAGTCTCGGCTCACCACAAACTCCACCTCCCAGGTTCAAACGATTCTCCTGCCTCAGCCTCCTGAGTAGCGGGATTACAGGCACACGCCACCACTCCCAGCTAATTTTTTTTTTGTATTTTTTAGTATAGATGGGATTTGGCCATGTTGGCCAGGCTGATCTTGAACTCCTGACCTCAAGTGACTGTCCCACCTCGTTCTTTCAAAGTGCTGAGACTACAGGTGTGAGTTATTCTGCCCAGCCTTAATAGTTTTTAACTAGTAGTGCTACCAAGAGCTCTTTTATCTTTTAAACTGGTTGTGCCACATATATATCTAAGTTTAAGACAATTCACTCTGGAGAGGCTGAAAATGTTGAGCTGTCTCTAATTCAATAACAACAACAATAATAGTAATTTTATTTTATTTTCAAAGCCCCTCTCTTCACAAGCACTTATGGCAAAAACAGGAATATAACTCTGGGGATTGATGCATGGCCTTCCCTCTAACTATCCCGATTATTTTGTGGTAAGAAGTTTCTCTGTGAGAGGTCAGATTGTAGTAAACCTTGTCTTTGTTCCCAGAAATAGTTGAATTTCTACTCCTGCTGGAATTGTCTTGTCATCAATATCTAATGTTTCATAATTTTAGAACTAGAAGGAATCACGTACAGTGGTAATTTTCCCCTCTTGCTTTCTAAATGATGAAATTAAGGGAGACTCAGAGATGCGGAATAACTCATCCAAAGACAAGAACCAAACGTGGCCAGCTCTCCACCTTATGCTTTGCCCAGAGTTTCAGGAACCCATATGTGGATAAAAGAAACAATCTTCTTTGGCAATCTTTATTTTCCCCCACAGAGCTAAGTGTGCACAGAGCCATGATAAAGGCACTTAAGTCCAAAAGAGCACGATTATTATGACAAATATCCAAATATTTCATTAAACATCCTCAAGAAAAAAGTAAACAAATAAAATGCCAAAAAACCCTTGAAAGCTTTGAAAACAACATTGTCTTTTTAATTTAGAGCTTTCTTTGTGGATTGTCAAAGCACTTAAAATTTTTGAAACTGCTATAATTATTATTATTAAGCTAGCAAGTCACTAAAAATATAATATTTAGTTTATTTTCATTATATCTAACGAAATAGTTTCATGTAACTAAAGTTAACTGAGCACTTACTATGTGCCAGGTAGATGCTAAGAGCTTAGACTACAATAATGAAAAGCCACAGTCTCTCTGCTCAAGAAATTCAGTCTAGGGTAGGGTAAAACCGGTCCTACACAATATAGATCAAAGACCTAAATGTAAGACCTAAAACTATAAAACTCTTAGAAGAGAACATAGGAGAAAATTTTTATGACACTCAATTTTGCAATGAATTCTTGGATATAACACCAATACTACATGCAACAAAAGAAGAAATAAACTGCATCAAAGTTAAAAGCTTTTGTAGACTAAAAAACAAAATTAACAGAGTAAAAAGACAATTCATCAGATGGAAGAGAACATTTGCAAATCATAGATCTGATAAAGGATCCAGAATATTTAAAGCACTACTACAACTCAACAACAACAACAAAGAAAAAACAGACAACCTGATTCAAAAATGAGTAAAGGATTTGAACAGATATTTCTCCAAAGATATACAAGTAACCAACAAGCACAGAAAAAAATAGCATCACTAATTATTAAAGAAGTGCAAATCAAAACCATGATGAGATACCACTTCACTCCTATTAGGATGGCTACCATTAAAAAAAAAAAACAAAAACAAACGGAAACTAATAAGTATTGATGAAGATCTGGAAAAACTGAAATCCTTACTGGAATGTAAAATGGTGCCACTGCTATGGAAACTAGTGTAGTGGTACCTCAAAAAATTGGAAATATAATTACCATTTGATCTCTCAATTCCAGTTCTGAGTATGTACCAAAGGTAATTGAAAGCAGGGACTCAAAGAGAGATCTGTAGCAGTATTTCTTAGGAGCCAAAAAATGGATACAAACCAAGTGTCTATGGATGGATGGATGAACACATAAAATGTGGCCTACACATACAATGGAATGTTATTCAACCTTAAACAAGAAGGAAAATCGGACACACGCTATAACATGGATGAACCTAAAGGACATTATGCTAAGTGATATGTCAATCACAAAACAACAAATATTGTATGAATCCACTTCTATGAAGTATCTAGAGTTCAAATTCCTACAGACAGAACATAAAACGGTGGTTTCCAGAAGCTGAGGAGAGGGAGTAACGAAGAAACATTTTTAATAGATACAGAATTTCAGTTTTGCAAGATAAAAAGAGTTTTGTGGATGGATAGTGGCGATGCTAGCACAATGGTATTAATTGGCTTACAACTACTGTATGTACACTTAAAAACACCTAGATGGAAATTTCTATGTTATGTATTTTTTTAACCAAAATTAAAAGAAATATATAAGCACTACAATCACCGTTATTAGTAAACTTACCAAATGCCAGCATAGGTCTCCAGGGACTATATTAGGTGGAATCCCTACAGAAATCCACTCATAAAGAAATCTTCAGATTCCACTAAAAGTATAATATGATATACTGAGAGTAGAAGAAAAGTTTTGTTGAAAAACGCTGGTAAACTGCAGAGCCCTATCTAGTCTTTTCTGGAGACCGTAAAGCTCACTAGAACTTTATAAAACCAATAATGGTAAATTTTTCCATTAACAAAAATCATTTTAAATGCCATTTCCATTTCTATAGAATATACACATTAGGACAGACAAACATTAGTTTTTGCCATTGACTGCTGAGAGGCTATGCTTCATAGTATATGGCAGGGGCATGAGTACACTCTTCCAGGCATGGGAAATCTCTGTGGTTATTTGGTACATTTTAAAAAGAAATGTTAAACTCGCTGGTAAGGACTTACCGGTTGTACTTCCTCAAGGAGACGCTCTAGATCTCAGTTCCTTTTAGTAGTGAAAGTTTCCTGGAATGTCATCATCTTGGAAAGAGGTGAACAATTGGACATGTAACACCAGGATCTTCACTGAGAATGAATATAAGAAAGATCAATTATCTAAGGTTCAGGTAAAATAATTTCCCGTGACCCCAACATTCATAGGTGTCATCCAATCTATCAGTGCCCTCAAAAAGCCACACCTTTACTCATAGCATTTAACAAGCTCTCCTTTTATGTCTTCTCTTTGCTGGATGCTGAGCTAGGTTAGGGGTATGCATAAACAAGATAACCTGTATTTGATAACCTTACATCCTAGAGTATGACGAAGGACCAAGAATCAAGACAATGTCATTATATGTGATATATTTTGGTTTCATCTGCATAAGCTAAAGAAAGCACACACATCTCCCCTCATACCACTTTCCAACAAAACAGTGAAGCCCACAGAAACAAAAAGTGAATCAAGTAATGCCACTTCACGCATTTTGTCCAATGAGGTGATTGTCTTAAATCCATATTCTCTGATACCCAGGGTCCCCCTCATGAGATGCCCAATCTCCATCTGAACTTGGTTGGAGCCAGAAACCAAGACTGAGATTATAGTCTCCCATTCTCATTCAAGCTCATGAGCCTCCCAAATAGGAAACACTCCCTGTCCTTTGGCCACAGAATAGGCAGCCATTTGATCAGAAAGGCCAAGCCAGCTAGTGCAAATGGCAAATCCATCAGCACCATTATCCAAATGGTAAGGTTAGCAGTATTGTCTTCACGAATTAAAAACAACACATAACAACAATTACATGGCTCTGATAGACTTCACTCCCTGACATACTGGTTCAGCCTAATTCCCAGACTGTTTCAGACACCCAAACAAATTAACACATTTCCTAATGATACAAAATTGTGTTGCTGTGTGTGTGTGTGCGTGTGTGTGTGTGTAAACCTCCATACAACCACATCATCATCAATTAAGTATTTATCAGAGTTCCGCTGACCTGTGACAAGCATCAGCAATTGGCCCTTGGAACATTGGTGTTGGCTATTTTTAAAAGCCAGCTTCTAGCCTCGGTCAGTGGAACATGTTAAACCTCAATGAACAGCTCTCACTATCTTTTGTACTGGATCCATACTTCAGGCTGAATGAAGCTTTTAGAACCAGCAAGAACCAGATGGCCCTCCAAGATCATTTTGAATGTTTGGATCTGAGTCATTTGTATGCGGAAGCCTTCACAAAATAGCAATCTGGGGAACATGCTCCAGGCTGAGTCCAGCTTTCCAGACAGCCCATCTTTGCCTACAATTGAGAAGACAAGCACAATATTGTAGGGTTCCACAAAAATATTGCAGCATATATCTATATGTGTAGCACCAAATACATGGAGTGTCCCAGTCAGGCTGTCACTACAATGGTAGTTCGCCATCACTCTTCCTCCTCACTATCCCTAATTATTTTTCTTTTTTCGATTGTACCTACGGTTTCTCTTCTAGCACAGGCATAAAGCCAGCTTTGTGAATCAGCCAGCAGAGGGTACTACAATACTGGTGCAATAATTCAAATCACAGCAGATTTACAGCTGAAAAAGATTTAGACTAATTAAAAAGGGCTTCACTTTCATTACATGCTTGGAGCTTTTAGCCAGAAAGGACAGTGGGATGGAAGAGATGGAACCAAAACTGGTAGACAGGGACTGCTCATCAGAAGAAGAGGCAAAGCAGGAGTGTAGGTTCAGTATCACTAGTCCAGGGGTGAGGGAAACCTAGATTCAAAAATGAGAAGGAATCAAAACTAAGGAGTCAGCCACTTCTAGTTGGGGTCAACCACTTCTGTTCACCCTAGAGAAACGTTTTTAAATACCTGCAAGTGAATATTTATAACAGTTCTATTTATAATCACCCCAAACTGGGAACAACCCAAATGTCTTTTAATCAGTGAATGAAGAAACCAAGTGTGGTATATCCATACAATGGAATACTACTCAGCAATAAAAAAGAAGAGATTATTAATACAGTAACAGGGATGAATCTCAAGGCATTATGTTGAGTGGTAGAAGCCATTGCTGAAAAGAAAGTTACATGCATATGATTCCATTTAGATGACATTCTCAACAGATCACCAGTTGCCAGAGATTGAGGCTGAAGAGAAGGTATAACTATAAAGAAGTAGCATAAAAGAATTATTTGGAGTCATGGAACTGTTCTGTATTTTGTTATTGGTGGTGATTATGTCAATCTATACATGTGTTAAATTTATAGAACTGTTCACCAAAAAAATCAATGTCAGTGTTTCAACTGAATGTAACATTCTTTCATTAATGATATGCTAAATTTAAAAAAGAAAATTTTGAAAAGAAAAAAATCCATTAAAAAAAGATGGAACCTGAGGGCAGAATGGTATAAGCAGATAAAGAGCGAAGCCAATTTGTTGTCTCATCAAGAATGTATAGAGGAGGTAAATTATGAGAAGACAGAGTTGAGTTGAGACTTGGAGGACAGGCTAACAGGAAATTGGTGAGGACATCAGGTTCCTCACACTCAATTTGTTGTTGTGAACAGTGGTGTTTCACTGAGTACCAACCAGCAGCTTCAGCTGAAGGGACCAAAGAAGCCACTTGGACCCACATGGTAGTGATGGAGCAAGAAGGTCACTAGTCAGAGTTGGTGCAGGACCAGAATCTGCCCACCTTTAGGAGCCAACATCTATGATGGTGTAGAACAGAATCAAGTTAATTCTGGTAGCCATCATCCATGACAGTGCAGACAGCCTCAAGTTAATTCTTCACCTCACTCGCTGGTAGGGATAGGCTCATTACATTTGGTCAGGGGTTTAGTTGAGAGAGGAAGTGACAAACAAAAGCTAGATAAATCTATCCCTCTCATTTACAGATGAGGAACCTAGGAGAGCAAAGTAGTGTGAGTCCTCCAAATCGCACAGCTTGTGAATGCCCTTTGGGGTTCTGTATACTGACCTGGGACCAGGGACCAGGGATGGTATTTCTTCTCATCTGTCCTAGATAGGTGAGATTGTGTTTTACATTTAAAAGATGGCAAGACAAACAAAGGTGACTCCACAGTATGCCATTAGAATCCATTGAAAAATATACTACCTTCCATAAAACCCTTGTTATTGTTCTTTTCTCAGATGAATTGCTCGTGAATTCCTGTGTCTGATTCTTGTATCACCTTTCTCTTCTTCAAGCTATTCAATCCAGTGATTAGACTGCTTATTACAAATAGTCCAAGAGTTCTTATCTATTAGATTGCCTCTTATGCCTACCTATGTTTTTTGTTTCCATCTAACTATGGAGAGCTCAGAAGAGGGAAGACAATCTCACATATTGCAAATGTGGTGCTCTTAGATTAAATGATATGTGAAAAAAGTCCTGGTTGAGAAGTTGAGACACAGGTTTTGCTCCAGATTTACTGATAACTGCATGTGAGATTTTAGGTAAGTCTCTTTCTTTCTCTGGGCCTTAATTTCCTCCTCTATAAAGTGAGCCAGTTATACTTGAAGATCTTTAAGGTACTTTCTAGTCTTACAATGTTTCACTTCTGTGTTTAGTCTTAAGTGTAAATGATAAATACTGAAACTGATGCACAAAAGAACTGATAAGTTTCAGTTTAATTCAAAAAATATGTACTTAGAGTCTATTTCCAGGGTATATATTAGCCATGAGGGATATTAAAATAACTAAGAAATAACCCGACCTTAAAGGACATACAACCTATTAGATTAGAACAAGAGTCTGGAGTCAAAGGGTATAGATTCAAGGACACTGCTCTACTTGGAATGACTCAGACCGCTTATTTAACCTCTCTGAACCTATTTCTTCATCTGTAAATTGTGAATAATAATAGCTCCTGCTGGGAGTGAAGAATAAATGGGAGTATATTAGTTTTTGTTATTAAGTCATTCATATTACCATCCTGCCCTCTTGAAACAGCATTTTTCTTTGTCGTCCCATAACTTTTGGCAAATAATCTCCATTTGTAATCTCTCAAAGCTGAATAAGCTATTCATACTTTCAGTTGGAACTCAAGTTTCACTTCTCTAAGAAGACGTATCTGTCTGCTCCAGACAACACAGATCTCCCTTGCCTCTGGTTTTCTGTTGCCAATGTTTAACATTTCAGTAGTACTGTCTATTGCTTCACAATTGCCCTGGGTATCTATGGTTTTAAGCTCTCCTGAACTCCAGTTTTTTATGTTATCAATTGCCTATAGTAACTTCAAATTCTACCCGTATCAAGTAGAATCCACAATTATATCCAGAAACCCTACTCCTCTTCTTGGGCTCATTTCAGTTTATAGAATCTCGGTCACTTAAACTAAACACCTGTTTGTCATGTTTTCTCTTTATTACACCCTCATCCAATGCATCCTATGTAATTCCAACTCATGTGTCTCTCAAATCCATTCTTTATCATCTCCGTTGCCACAGCCTTACTTAAGTACCTCTTGGCTAAATTCAAGCAATGGTAGAGGGAAGGATTTGTCAGTATCACCTAGCAAGCATTTTTCAAAATGCTTACCTTCCCATAACCCCATATCACATCAGAAGTGTGGTTGAAGGGGAAGGCAGAAGAGTGGAGGAAAAAACAGGCTTGTGTATTTTGCAAAAGTTTTTCGGGTTATTCTTATAGATTTTCCATTCCTGTTGAGAATCACTGCCTTAATCTTTCTCCTTCCAATCTTTCCTGTCCCTTCTGCCCAAGTTACTTTTCAAAACTTCCGGTTAATCAATAAGGGCTCCTCATTGTCTTTCTTCAGCCTGGCTTTCACATCCTGCTCCAGGCCACTCTCTTGACCTTGTTTTCTTCAATTGCTTCCATGCCTCTGCTAGTCCATTTGTATTTGCATAAAGAAATACGCAAGACTGGGTAATTTATCTTAAAAAAAAAAAGAGAGAGAGATTTATTTGTCTCATGGTTCTGCAGGCTATAGAAGAAGCATGGCAGCCGGGTGCTCATGCCTGTAATCCCAGCACTTTGGGAGGCTAAGGCAGGCGGATCACAAAGTCAAGAGATCAAGGTCATCCTGGCCAACATAGTGAAACCCCATCTCTACTAAAAACACAAAAATTAGCTGAGTGCAGTGGCGTGCACCTGTAGCCCCAGCTACTCAGGAGGCTGAGGCAGAAGAATCACTTAAACCCAAGAAGCAGAGGTTGCAGTGAGTGACTGCACTCCAGCCTGGCAACAGAGTGAGACTCTGTCCCAAAAAAAAAAAAAAAAGAAACATGGTAGCATTTGCTTCTGTTAAAGATCTCAGGAAGTTTCCAGTCATGTCAGAAGGTGAAGGGGGTACAGGTACATCACATGGCTAGAATGGGACTCAAGGGAGAGGTCTCAGATTCTTTGAAACACCCAGATCTTATGTGGACTAACTGAGCAAGAACAGTCATCATCAAAGGGATTGCATGAAGCCATTCAATAGGAATCTGTGCCCATGACCCAATATGCCCATGACCCAATATCCCCTACTAAGCCCAGTCGCCAGCATTTGGGATGACCTTTCAACATGAGATTTGGAAAGGACAAACATCCAAACCATATCATTTTCCCCTGGCCCCCGAAATCTCATGTCCTCATATTGCAAAACTCAGTCATCCATTTTCAATGGTTCTTCAAAGTCTTAACATGTTCTAATGCCAACTCAAATATCCAAAGTCCAAAATCTCATCTGAATATGAGATCCCTCTACCTATGAGACTGTGAGATCAAAAACAAGTTATTTATTTCCCAGACACAATAGTGGTAGAGGCATTTCATGGACATTCCCATTGCAAGAGGAAGAAGTTGACCAAACGAAAGGCACAACCAGCCCCATGCAAGTTTGAAACCCAGCAGGGCAGTCACAGAATCTTAAGGCTCTAAAATAATCTCCTTTGACTCCATGTCCTGCATCCAGGGCACACTGGTCCAAGGGGTGGGCTCCCAAAACCTTCAGCAGCTCTACTCCTGGGGCTTTTGGAGGGTGTAGCCCCCATGGCTGCTCTCATGAGATGGAGGTGAGTGTCTGCAACTTCTCCAGGCTCAGAAGGTAAGCTGCCATTCTTGGGTCTGGAAGGCAGCAGCCTTGTTCCCACAGCTCCACTAGGCAGTGTCCCAGTGGAAATTCTATGTAGGGGCTCTAACCCCACATTTTGCCTCTGCACTTTCCTAGTAGATGCTCTCTGTGGGGGCTCTGCCTCTGTAGCAGGCTTCTGCCTGAGCACCCAGGCTTTCTCATACATCCTTTGAAATCTAGATGGAAGCTGTTTAGCCTCCTTCACTCTCGCATTCTAAGCACCTGCAGGCCTAACATGTGGAAGCTGCCAAGGCTTACCAAGCCTTGCACCTCCTGGAGCTTTTGACCTGAGCTGCACCTGTGGCCCTTTGAGCTGAGACTGGAGCCAAAGTGAATAGGATGCAAGGAACATCCTCCCAGGGTGGCATAGAGCTGTAGCACACTGGACCTGGCGCATGAAATCATTCTTTCCTCATAGGGCTCTGGGCCTGTTATGGAAGGGGCTCCCTTGAAGATCTCTGAAATGCCTTCAAGTCCTTTTCCCAATTGTCTTGGAGCACCTGGCTCCATTTTAGTCATGAAAGTCTCTCTTGAAAGTGTTTGTTCCACAGACCAATTGTATTTCTCTCTTGAAAATGCTTTTTTTACTTCTTTATCACATAACTAAGCTCCAAATTTTTATACTTAAAGTTCCAAAATTAAGTCCTTTATTTGCTCCTGTATCTGATTATAGGTTGTTAGAAGCAGCCAGGTCTTGAATGCTTTGCTGTAGGTTATTACTCTTAAGTTCAAGCTTCCTCAGATCTCTCTGGTATAAACACAATGCAGCCAAGTTCTTTGCTAGGGCATAACACTGGTGACCTTTACTGTAATTCCCAATAACTTCCTCATTTCCATCTGAGACCTTGTCAGCCTAGCCTTCATTATTTACATTTCTATTAGCATTTTGCTCACAATCATTTAACTATTATCTAACATATTCCAAACTTTCCCTCATCTTCCTGTTTTCTTCTGAGGTCTCCAAACTCTTCCAACCTCTGCTCATTACCCAATTCCAAAGTCACTTCCACATCTTCAGATATTTTTATAGGAAGAGCAACACCCCACTCCCAGTACCAATTTTCTGTTAGTCCATTTGTGTTGTCATTAAGAAATATCTGAGTCTGGGTAATTTATAAAGAAAAGAGGTTTGCACTGGGGCACGGTGGTTCACATCTGCAATCCCAGCACTTTGGGAGGCTGAGGCAGGTGGATCACGAGATCAAGAGTTTGAGACCAGCCTGGCCTACAGGGTGAAACTCCGACTCTACTAAGAATACAAAAATTAGCTGGGTGTGGTGACATGTGCTTGTAATCCCTGCTACTCGTGAGGCTGAGACAGGAGAATCGCTTGAACCCGGGAGGTGGAGGTTGCAGTGAGCCAAGATCGCACCACTGCACTCCAGCCTGGGCAACAGAGCAAGACTCTGTCTCAAAAAAAAAAAAAAAAAAAGAAAGAAAGAAAGAGGTTTAATAAGCATGGTGCTAGCATCTGCTTCTAGCAAGGGCCTCAGGAAGCTTCCAATCATGATGGAGAGAAAAGGAAGTAAGGGTGCCTCATATGGCAAGAGCAAGAAGGGGTAGTTCTGAGACTCTTTTAAACAACCAGATCCCATGTGAAATAACTGAACAAGAACCCACTCATCACCAAGGAGATGGTGCTAAACCGTTCATGAGAGATTTGCCTCCATGATCCAATCTCCCCCTCTAGGCTCCACCTCCAAAATTAGGGATCACATTTTAATGTGAGGTTTGGAGGGGACACATATCCAAACTATTATCAATGCCCCACAAGTTCCAGCCAAACCAAAGTAGACCTTGTTTCTCTAAATACAGCAGAGCCTTTCACAACCCTAAGCACTGCTTCATGCTATCTCATCTTCTTGGGATTTTCTTCTGTTCTAATTTCACTCTTCCTGCCTGGGAGAATTCCACTTAATTTTCAATGCTCAGATCAAATGCCACCTCTTCCATGAAGTCTAAGAAATTTCTAGTTCCAGGCAGAATTAGTCACTCCTTCCTCTACATATCTTCATATCACTCTATTCACAGTGCTAGTACACTGAATAGCAGCTTGGGTAGCCCACCTTTCTTAACTCCCTCCAAAAGGATCTGGATTCCTGCTTTGGTCTCCTAAAAAAAAATTTTAGACCTCTGTTATAGTTATAGTTTTTAGATCTCTGTTATACCCTATTCCACTCTGTGTATATGTGGTGTGTTATATAACCTGCTTGTCACTTAAATTAGACAACAATCCCCCTCAAATATAGACACTGCCTTATCATTTAACTTCCCAGCATGAAGCAAACATTCCACAGTTTTAATGGACACTAAATAAATAATTCTTTAGGCAAGATTCAGATTACACATCATCTTCTCAGGAAGCCTTTCCAAGCCCTAACAAGTGGCAGTGAGCTGCATCTGTCACATCAGCACCCTACCTGTATCACATTCTGTGAAATTACCTGCTTATGAGTCTGTATCCTTCACTAGACTGCAAGTTCCTTCTGGGCAGCAACAGTGTTTTTATCTCTCTCTTGCATGGCACATTGCACAGTGCCTGGCAGACAGTTGTACTCATCAGTGTTCCAGAACAACTAAACTGAATTTACTGTAATTTCCTTGCAGATGATAAACTCTCCAAGTGCACTTATGGCATCTTTTACCACTCTCAAGTTTTTGACAGCATCTTCCTCCAGCCCTGAATTGAGAAAACATTCAAACAATATTTTTCAATAGACAAATTATTATTAAATATTTCTGAATAAGTTTAGGCCTGCATATGAGAGGATGGAGTGTCCCACTTAGATGTGTTCCCAGGAAAGGAAGGATTTAGTCTTTTAATGGCCGTACCCCAATCCCATTTGTTGTCATACATATATACATATGTGTGTGTGTGTGTGTGTGTGTGTCCTGATATTTTAGCAATGATAGTCAAGCCTCTAGTAGGTTGGATCTGTCACTGTTTCAGTCTCAGCTTATTAACCTGGTTCCATACTAGCCACTTTCCTCCTCTCCTGTGGTCCCAATATATCCACCAGATTGGCATATTAACCTTGTCTAGGAATTTTTTAAAATTAAAAGGGACATGGAAAGAAAATTTGGGGGAAAATTTAAAATAATTCCTACTCATGAGACAAGTGCCATTCCAACAAAGCTGAGGGTTGGGTCATTGCTCAGTGCATTCATAATACATACTTAAGATGCTACTGTGTGATGTGCTTTATTTTAAGCATAAAATAAAGCATGTTTTATTATTATGTTTTTAAAAGCATAAATATGAAAAGAAGCTTGCTTTTTTTCCATTGTCTAAATAAAATAACATAAATATCCTTTTACAAATTTATAAATTAATCAACCATTGTTGAATGCCTGGGCATAACTTAGCTGACCATATCCAAACATTAAGCTAGCTAATGAGCAACCAATGAGAAGATAGTTTTTCTAGAAGTTGAAAAATCACATTAACTTGATGTAAATAAAAAAAAAAAACAAGCTCAACATTGATCATAGCATATCAACTGGGAGGAGGAATGGAAGTACGGTTGCCATCATAATATATCACAGTCGCAGAGATGTCAAAAAATTTTAAGGGTTTTTCCAGATAGGTCTAGTATGAAATTACTTGGAGGCAAAAAATAATGACACTGCAATTCTTACTTAAAGTAAAACTCATGGGATATCAGTGAACTTTAACTTACATCTTATGATTTTATTTAAAAGTCCCCAGAGTCCTGATTACTCCAAAATTCTGTGATCTAGGATTAATGATTTTCCTCTCTGCAGTGAGGTCATTGATGTGATTAGCTGCAATGCAGTATTTAAGGCTCCATTGAGAAGAATGAAATAAAGAGAAGAATTTAGGCACTCGTCTGGATTAGTCTTATAAAATCTGATACTAGATGAAAAAAAAAAGTTGATGTATACTTGAATTGTCCCAACTGACTAGCTATACAACCAAAATTCACTGGTATAAAATGGGATGATGTGGAATATCCAAAATTACTAGTCTAATCAGAGAAGGCCAGGCCCCAGTAAAGGTCAACACCCTGTAGGCCTGAGTTGCCATTTCAAATCATTTTTCAGGTTAGTATATGTTGGGAAAAAAAAAACATTTTAGGGAGTTCTGACACATCTCATATTATCCATTCTAATATTCCTACATTCTACTTTTGTCAAAGTTTTACATAAAAGAAATAAAAATTCACAAGTATTTAAAATGTCTCAAATGTGCAAAAAAGTTGATTTTCTCTACCAAGAAATAGATGCCTGAAGCCAGCAAAAGGCATCATATTGAAATAACTTCCTTACTTAGTTGTGAGTTTCTTAAAGGGCAGTCTAGGTCTCAGGTCCTATTAAGAGCCCAGAGCAGCAACTAAATTTCTATAAAATCTCAAAAACAACCTTGAAAAGTAATGCACACTAGCACAAGGATCTGGACCAGAGAGCATAGGTCTTAGCCTCAGTACATGCTCCAGCACCACATGTTTCTTAACCTTAGGTAAGCCAAAACTGTTTTTGTTTTGTTGTTGTTTTTGAGATGGAGTCTCGCTCTGTCACCCAGGCTGGAGTGCAGGGGTGCAATCTCGGCTCACTGCAACCCCCACCTCCCAGGTTCAAGCGATTCTCCTGTCTCAGCCTCCTGAGTAGCTGAGAGCACAGGCGTGTGCCACCACACCTGGCTGATTTTTGTATTTTCAGTAGAGACAGGGTTTTGCCATGTGGACCAGGCTGGTCTCCAACTCCTGACTTAAGGTGATCCACCTGCCTTGGCCTCCCAAAGTGCTAGGATTACAGGTGTGAGCCACTGCGTTCAGCCCAAAACTGTCTTCAATCTTTAGTTTTCTCTTATGCATGTCAGGAAAAAAAAGAAAATCACCCAAGAGTATGATGAAATAGGTATGGACAGTCAAATGACTTTAATTTCTTAGGAAAAGGTTTTGCACAATAACCTGTTTTCTACAAGAAATTGAATAATATGAATACATCACATTTACTCTGTCAGTTCTTGATTTATAGTTAGATATCCTGCTCTCAGTGGGTAAGGGCACTGGTGTTCCCTTGCCAGGCTTTATTTTAGCTCTACCTTGCCAGTGGTTGGGGCAAGGATAGAACAAGAGGACCCAAAGGAATGGGGGATAATAAATGGGATTGAAGAAGGGCAGAAAAGCATTGCTCACTTCTTAAAGAATTGCTAATCTGAGATATTCCTGCCCACAAACTTTCTTTTCAGCACTTGTGGAGTAGGTATTTTGCATATATTATTCTCATGCTTCCAGATTTACACTCAGAGAAAAGTAAAGGGGACATCTTCTCCAAGTCCTCACTGTCTCTTTGCATAGACTTTCATATTAAATGAATATATATTCCCTTAATATGAATGAAAATATAAAAATATATATCAATAAAATACGTATCAGCAGTGGATTACCACGTAACTTGTCTTAGAATATGCTTGGAGTTTTATAATCTACTTATCACATCACCTGTCAAAATGATAGAATTATTTTTCAGGGAAATTCCAAATGTCAGTCTATATGAATGAAATAATACCTACCTCTGCTACACACTAAAACAATATCAGAGGGGAAAACAGAACTTTGTCAGAGCATTCTCTATAGCAGGATCTTCATTTTGCATGTTTGCTTATTTTTAACCCCAATTCCTTGAATATAAAATATCATATCCAAATGCTACCCCTTTGCTAACTTAACAAACCCTGGGAAGTTTTCTGTATTTTTGCCCAAATATCGTAAGCATTGTTTGTTGTATTGATTGATTCGCACTGTAGAAAGTCTTTGTTTTGCTGATACTTTTCACATGTTGTGTGAGTACTACCAGGAAACTTGCCTCAAAGTAAACTAAATGAGTATGTTATCTCTGAAGGCCTTGTACAGTTAAGAAGTAGAAGGCATTCAGAAAGGGGAAGCTCAACTTTGTCCTCCCAATTCAGAGTGGAAAAAAGAAATCCAAAAAAGTTTAAAAAGTAGTAGCTCTGAAAGCTGTGTCTGCTACTTAAGGGTAGAGTCTCAGGGACATGCTTTTGAAAAAGAAAACTTTTTCGATTAAGGGGACATTGAAAATAAATTTAGTATTTTTGATTGTGTGCTGCCATCTCAGTGATTATTTTAAATTAGGCTGAGGGCATTATGGGTAAAAAGGAGAACAGTTACATCCTATTTCACCTTCTGTCTACCAACACATGTGATCTTCTGCTTCACGTTCTTCCAAAATTCCAGAATGTGTGCTGTTTCTCTTTCTTTTTAAAAGATATTTGTATTTTTAGGGCTCAAAAGACATAAGTTATAGACAAATTTGACTGTATTATGTTCAGTATGTTAAATGTTGGAGGTGGCCATTTTCAAGAAATGCCAAGGTTAGGTCTTCAGTCTAATTTACAAATTTTATATCTATTGGAGCCATTACAGGCACTCGTTGAAATGTTTGGATTAATGGTTGAACTTGAACCTGTGCTTTTAAAGTGTCTTGGGATGGACCTTGGCCACAAGATCAGTTGTTCCTTTCAAGTTGTTCCAGAAGTTAAATATCTGCAGAAGACACAGGCTAAGAGATGGGGCTCCTTCCAAATCTGTTCTCTCATGGGTTTAAGCTTTCCTTCCAGCTCCTTGGAGAACTACACTATTTGTGAGTGCAGAAAGAACTTGTTTCAACTGCTTCAACCATAGAGACTCAGCTTTTCATTAACCTCTTAGTCTCTTCTAGCATTTTAGGTGGAAATATTACCCAGTCTTGGATTATTTCAGCCATTTCCTGCCCTCCCCCTTCATTTCACAGTTTATTAAAATATAACTGATCAGAATATGGGACCATCCATTTCTCTCTGTCCAAAATGCACTGAAGAAATTAGCAAGGCCAACTTCTCCTTTCACAAAAGCTTTAGAGTCATTTGTTTAAATTTGACTTTTGAATCAGCCTCAAGTGACTGTTCCTTGGCAACAAAATATGTAACTTTATCACAGATAAATTTTCCATGCTTACAATTCCTGGCCTGGAGTTGCTGTAAGGATTATCCAGACACATGCTGGAAATTAAACAGTGTACTACCAGGGTGGCCGCAATTAAATTCAGACTTGCATTCAAACCATGGCCCGCTCCGCACTTCTTCGAGAAGTTTGCTTTCTAAAGACATTTCAGAATGTCTTTTCACAAAAGAAAGAGGCAGGGTGGCTGGGCCGGAGTCACCTAAATCAAGGCAATGAGAACGAAAAGGGAGAGATGTATTTGCAGCATGCCAAACTAGATGTTCATATACAGGAAGATCTCAGGCTTCTAATTTACGGTATTTTCTTCTGGAACCCAAAGGTAATTCTATCCACACCTTCCCAGACAGACGACAATTATTATTTGGAAAGGAAAGAAATCATGAGTTCTCACTGAACATCAACCCACCAGCATGTGTTATAAAATGGAAAGGCTCCTTGAAAGAAAATATTTCCTCCTCTGCATGCAGATATATCCCCCTTGACTTAAAAATATATTTTAGAATTGAAATGCTGAATGCTTAGCAAATTCTGAATATAGTGAAGAGTTCTGGACTGAAGCCAAACATTATATGGCTTAAGGGAAAAAAATGATCAGTTTAGAATAATTTTTTCTGGTAATTATAGATAGTACAATATTTGGAAGGAAGAAAACTATGGAGGACCATTTATAGGTATGCAATATTTCTAGGCTAAAACTAAGTTTGTCAAATGTGTAAATTTGTTTTTTAGCAAAATTGTTTGAAGATGGAGTTCAAATTTAATCTGTTCCTCTGATTCCTTTTAGGTTGAATCAGTTTTAATCACTTTTATTCATTTGAAGAAATATAAATTGCATAAAGTTAAAGTTGCTGGAAGAGATCCCCACATTTTCATGTCATGTCAAATACCCATTTGAAATATTTCCCTAAAAATCTGTCTTGAGTCAGTCAGGAGTAACCTTTGAAAACTTTGGGAGTCGTCAGGAGTTGGCCTGTTCGTAGAAGACAATCACTCATGCATAAACGTCATTCAAAAGAACAGCTATGTTTAAGGTACAAAATAACATAGTACCAAGACTTACAGCCACACAAACGATAGTCAAACCTTTTCTTTCCTGCAGATCAGAAAGTTACCACACAAATTTCACATGCAAGCACAAAAAATCTGAAAAAGACAATCACCAATTTAAGCTGAACTGATTTCAACATTTGAGCAAATTACAAACAGCAGACCTGGCCTTCCTTAAAATATCCATCTAGTTACTGCACTGAACAAAAATAAACAAATGGAAAGCTTGACAGATGAATAAGACTTTTCTCATGATTTTTAAAAAATGAAAATGCAACAGGAAAGCAAATATCACCACCGAAGTCCTTCCGAAGAAACTGCCTTTGGCATGTAGGCTGGAGCAAACAAGACTCCAAAGCCTCCCCTTGATCTCCCACCAGAATCCTCCACTTTTGCCGTTTTTCCTAATTTTGTAGACTCTATTGCTGAGCTCTTTATCAAAACAGTGTGCAATAAAAAAGCCTCCACCATTCTACTAACGTGCAATTTTCTCCTTCCTCCTGGACAGAGGCCACTAGGACAGGAAAGAAAAAAAAACAGAGCAGTGAAAGCGAAGAAACAATAGACAACCATGGCTTTGACAATGCCTTCCCTCAACCTCCTTTCTGCTCCTGCTGCGACACTTGCATTCAAGAGCAAGGGCGGCTGCCATCCGATGCATGGACAATGGAATGAGGAATACAAGGCAGGGGGGAAAAAAGAAAATCAGATGAATTCTGAGCTAAGATAGCAGGGCTCTCACCTTTTCCATTTTGGGGGATTTTTTTTGTTTTGGGGGTTTTTTTGCAAAAAAAAAAAAAAGTCTGGATGGAGGCTTCCCGCAGAGAAGAAATAAAAAGAGTGTTTGAATTGTTGGATGGTTCTGAAGGCTTCTGAATTTGCAAACGAATTTTAGAACTATTTGCAGAGGTCTACTTGCTGCCAGCCATCTCTCTCTCTCTTTCTCTCTCTCACTCCTCTGTTTTATGTCCTGCTATCTCCATCATGCCTCTGTTACTATGAAGATTTTCTGCCTGTGTAAGTAAGTGAGAGTGTGCATTTCTTAATGTTTGACTCAAGACACACGTCTGCATGCATTTTTAATCTAAGAAGCCTATAGCAGTTACTACAACTATCAATTAGTCAGCAATAGCTGAGACCTCCAATGCCTCTGAAGGAACAAAGGTGGAAAGACATGCAAATACTCCAGCATCTGGATCATGAAACTTGCTGGCTACAAATAACAGCACCTTCTTCTGCTTTTATCTGTATTTAGTCCTCAAATCTATGTAATGTTATGGATCATTAATATATCCAGCCACATAATTAGGTATGGAGCCTTTAAGACATATATGTTTCTTTGGCATCATTGAGAATAAAATGCATTAAGCTGAACTAAAAAGAAGTGCCTGCTGACAAAAAAAGAGTTTATCGTATATGTGATCTACGTACCATTTTAATCAACTCCCACTAGAACTGAAATTAAGCAGTAGAGTTCTTTGTTCCTTTCAGTGGTTTTTATGAAAGAAACTAAGAAGATAGTGATTTTTAAAAAGGAAAGTTAAATATTTAGCTGAAGAAAAGCATATAAGAAGACTAATTTTCCTCCATAAATGAAATCATTTTGGTTTCAACTCAAACCTGGATTTTGGTTAACATTGAGTGGGTTTGTGTGGGGGGCTGTGTGTGTTTAGTTGCACGTGTTGTGAGTACCGGCTTACATTGGATATGTCTGTGTTAACTTGTATTGAATAAATTCTGGGCTAACCACCTGAAACAAAATAAAGACTTCTTTTATCTCATTTTACAGAAACCTCAAAAAAATCAACCCTTTTGAAAAACAATGCTCTGCCTTTCAGTTTTCAAGGACATTAAAATATTGCTAACTTGAATACACAAGAAGAAAGAGGATGGCATAAGTAACAGCTGATCTCACTCATTTTTAAATATAAATCGTTTCAAATGGAATGATGTACTTTGCATCTGATATTATCTGTGATTTTGTCCCTCTTTTCTGGTGCATGAAAAGCAACGCTTCTTTCCTCCGCACTTCTTGTTAGAACTGAAATGATTTTCAAACAAGATACGGAAAATATCATGACGGTTAACATTTTTCTCTAACTCTGTAAACACGACAGAAAGTCTCACCTGAGCACAGGTATTCACAGCCAAGCTGTAGCAAAAGCTACAAAACGGTACCCCCTCATTTCCCTCTGCTACTCATTCCTTTTCTTGGGACTATTACTCCAAAGAGCAACTTTCTTTCTTCCTAAAGAAAATAGCTCAGACAATAATTTTACCCCTGTTAACTTGTGAGGTAACCGCAGAAGCTGAGAAATTTGGAACTAACACTCAAAGAGAAAACTCAAACAATAGAGCATAAAAACTGAGTTGCAGGGACTAGGAATGAGAGTCTAGCAAGCTTTTATAATGAGGAGAGGTGTTAGAAATCAGGATAAAGCAAGTCCTTATCAAGATAAAGCAGGGGTAGAGAGGGAGGCACAGGAACCCTCATCAAACCCTGTCACCTAAGAAAGAGAAAATTCTAACAAGGTTGAGGAAGAGAAAGGAAATGGTGCTGAATAGCTGGCGAGGTGACCCACCGTCCTGTTTGCTCCTTGGCTCTTGCCGAGGGGAATAACAGCCACAGCAGTGACAACGGAGTTCTAATGTGTCAGGTGCAACCTCTGCCCCGTGCTCTCTACCTCCCAAAAAGGAAAGAAAATCATGCCTCAGATAGAACACAACAGGAACGAGCAGGCGCCATCGGCAAGTCCCGGACCCCATCAGCACCGGCTGGTCTATGAAAGCCTTCTATCAAGGGTCCCATTCAAAGGCAACGAAGAACCAGAGACAATGGCAAATCAAAAACTGGCAGGGTTTCTGGAATAATTTAATTCCTCACTCCAGAATTTAGACGGGTATAGCAAGAAACACAGGCGAGAGCTCCTTCACACCAAGAGGCGAGCATATGCCTGCCTCTCTGTGGATGTATTTTTAGACATAATATCATGGGGAAGGCAGCCTGTGCACTCATCAACAGCATTTGCTTCCTAACGTGGGTGCAGCCTCTTTTTCACTCTGAGAGTAGCTGATGAGCAGAGGAAGCAATCCACATTTCTCACCAAGCCAAAGGTCAGGAAGGAGGACCCCAAACCACAATCCATTGTCTCTGTGCTCAGAAAGCATTAAATACATTTTCAAGATGTGTTCTAGAATGAGGTCATGCCGTGTGGCAATTTGCTCACTTCCTATTTTTCCACGAATGACTTATTCTGTCATCCAAAAGCATGACCATAAAAAGAAATCACACCTTGACAAACACAATTCAAGCACTGTAGACAAAGGATAAAAATACTTGGCAGGACATCTATTATTAATAGCATGTACTAAACTTTTTAACATGTCTGTTAAAAGCAAGAGATAGATAATGTTTTACGTCAGATTTAAATGTTCTTTAAAATTGATTATCACTTGCATTCACTTCAAGCTTCAAATATTTAAAATAAAAAACACAACAGAAAAATTGCTCAGCTCATTAAAATGTGATAAACTAGGAAGGAACAACTCAGCTTTTGCAAACAAATTAAGCATAATCTGGTATATTCTTGTCTGATCTGGGGAATTTTCCCTTCATGTGGAGGATTAAAAATTTTTAAAGACTCCTTTAAATTTTTCACATTAAAGCACTAATCAAATATGTATGTGGACACATCTATACATAGACAAAATTCTCAAGTTAATTTAAACTTACGAGAGAAATCCAAGAAATAGCAGGTCAAACCATCAGAAAAGAAAAATAATCATAAAAAACAATCTTTAACCACATACCAATCTCTAGTTTCATGTACTTCTGGAATAGAAATGGACTGAATGGAAATGAATGAAACTAATTTTTCACAACCACTATATTGCAAAACAAAATAACTTAAAATGAAGAACAAAATGCCCATCTTCCATATTTTTGAGTCAGAGTTTGTTTGTGTCAGAATTAGGTTTTTTAAAAATATCATATGTAAGTAATCTATAAAAGAGAGTTACAGGATAGATTATTTCTAACTCTACAAATGAGCATTCTGAATTTTGATTTTCCTTTAACAATAGAAACAGTTTACAATTTCACATTGTAAATCTCACTAGGACTGAATAATGCTCTCACATGGATTGACAAAGAAAGAATAATTCATGTCAGACCAAAAGGCTTCTTTCAGTCAGTTTCATGCAGCTTTCTTCCAACAGATCTGGGCCAAAACAAATGTAGAATCTTAAGCTGAACTATCCATCACATTTTCCTAGTCTTTCAATTAATGACACTGCAATCAGATCGATAGAATGTAATAAGAAAAGAGCTTTGCATTTCTATACCTATTAATTCGCTGAGTAACTCCAGCAGTAAAACGTGACTTGAAAGGAAAAACACTCAAGGAAAATGAATTCTCTTAGCATATTGAGCAATGACTCCCTGACCCAAAAATGAACACTAGAGTTTCTATCTTCCAACCAGGGTTATTAAGATCTGAAGATCAGACTGTCTCGTCAAGAGTGAGCTTATTCTTATTCTTTTTTCACAAGATTCTCTGCAATACACTCATACCACAAGAGGTCTAGTCAAATTGCCATTTTTTAGAATTTTGGAACAAACATCCCTGAAATTCAGGTTAGAGTATCTGAAAGGAAAGGCATTGTCCTTCACTTCCTAGGCCATCCTGAACTACTGCATATCTGATCTTGGTTTTCTGTGATGATCTGCACCTAGGAACTGGGTTTAGAAAGGGTGAGGCAGGGAAAGAATTGTGGGAATGCTAATTGAGCTCAGCCCCATTCCAAATTATTGCATTGGTTTGAGTCTATGCAAACAGCGACAGACATAACAATGTAACACGATGTCTGGATACTCCCTATTTATCACCAGAGACAGAGGACCAGGAACACACAGGATGAGCTCTCTGTGGGAAGGATAAGGCAAAGAAAGGCTGCCCTGATATGTCCTCTATTACCATGTGCATGTCTGATTTGAATGTCACTGGAAGTTCATAAACAGTAACTTCAGTAATAAAAAAAGTAGACTCTTTCTACTAGATTAGGATTATAAGGTAGTTCAATCAACCACTAGTGTAGCAGAAAGAACATTGGTTTCATTGCCAGACAAACCAGAGTTTGAATTTTAATTCTATCATATACTAGTTAGCACCTCTGAACCTCACATTTTTATTAGTGAAATAGAAATATTATTGCTTACTTCAAGGGCTACTATGAGAGTTGAGTGACATAATGTATGTAAACTATGTGGCACATGATAGCTAACCTGTCTCCTCCCAATCCTTACATTTTCAAATATAAACTAGCAATAAAAATGCAATCTTGGTTGGACACAGTGGCTCACACCTGTAATTCCAGCACTTTGAGAGGCCCAGGCAGGTGGATCACTTGAGCCCAGGAGTTCAATACCAGCCTGAGCAACATAGTGAGACTCTGTCTCTACCAAAAAATTTCTAAAAGTTAGCCAAATGCGGTGGATGTTCCTGTAGTTCTAGCTACTTGGGAGGCCAAGGTGGGAGGATAGCTTGAGCCCAAGGAGGCCGAGGCTGCAGTAAGCTATGATCACACCACTGCACTCCAACCTGGGCAACAGAGTAAGATCCTGTCTCAAAAATAAAAATAAAAATAAAAAAATAAACAAAATAAAAAAGGAAAAAATGCAATGTTATTGTACAAATTAAATGAAATGCTATATATAGAACTCTCAATAAACTGTGCAGCAGTGCACTACTGAAGGTATTATTATTGTTGACAAAAATAACAATAATGTCTTAAAATTTGAATATGTTATTCCATATTAAGACATAAGGAAATAGTATGGTCTGGGACCTCACTTTGTTTGCAATTACGTATTTCAATACAAAAGGAAATATCGCTACTGGAAGAGCTATATCAAGTGAATTGGCCACCAGCAACCAGTCTTTCAGTGGATCCCAATCTTAGTTGCCAATGGTAGCACCATCTTTTGAAAGTTAAAAATATATATATATTTAAAATTCCAAGATAAAATTACAAGAAGAAATCTAGAAGTGAGTCAGAAACACCTTTGCTGAGAAGTAAGAATAGCACAGCTAGGTGTTCCCTGTGTTTGCAATAAAGGGGAAAAATATCTAATTATTCATTTAATAAGTTTTTGTCTTTCAGTAGAATATTCATAAGACAGTGTAGGTGAGCTATAGGGAAAAGAAATTGCCCTCAAAGAGCTTCAAGTCTAAAGAAAAAATATTTACATCATAAAATGAAAATGATAAAGCCTGAAGTGAGAAACATACTACTAGTCTTGGAATAAAGTTTTGTGGTAATTGATGTTTGAAATCTGCAATATCAGAAGTATTTTTAAAGGACTTCTTTTATTACTTTGTCATGACAATCATTAACTAATGAAATCAGACAATAGATGAGAGAGCTTAAAATAATTGCTGCCAAATATTAAGCTTTATTAAGACATCAAGTTCATTACCTATGCATGGTCTGGATAGAAAATACTGGGAGGCTTGTAGAAATGAAAATACCAATTCAATAGGTATAATTAACTGAAGAGGATGTCTGCCGCTTTTAGGAGAAAATAATAATAACAATATCTACCACTTATAGAGTACTTATACTATGCCAGGCAACATGCTAAGTGTTTTATGTCTAACAACCCTCTGATCTTCAAAATATCCAGAAAGGGTATATACTACTGTTATCATCACAGCTTTACAGATGAAGAAACTGAAGCACAAAGAGGGCAAGTGACCTGCCCAACATCACAGAGCTAGCACATAGTAGAGTCAGTTTCACACTCAGGCAATGTGGTGCCAGAGCCCATGCTCTTGACCACTCTCATCATTTTTTTTCTTCTCAGAACCTCATTAATCTGATTTTTAGTAAAAGTGGGACCAAATGGCCAATAAGCTAAGTCTACTATGGGTAAACTCTAAGAAAAAAAGAGAGTTAATCCACATGGTCAAGTAAAATTTATGGTCAGAAGTTAAATATAGCAGTGTAAATTTATTCATTCCTTGAGTGCCTTCATTCATTCAACAAATATTACTGAGCATGACTCTAATATACTGAGCAGGTCTCTGCCCCATCAAAGCTCACAAGCTAGTATATGAGACTGACACTAAAAGAAGCAATTGGGCCAGGTATGATGACACATCTGTAATACCAGCACTCTGGGAGATGAGGTGGGAGGATGCTTGAGCCTAGGAGCTCCAGATCAGCCTGGGTAACATAGCAAGACCCTGTCTCTACAAAACTTAGCTGGGCCAATCCCATTACTGAGTATATACCCAAAGGATTAGAAATTATTCTACTATAAAGACACATGCACACATATGTTTACTGCAGCACTGTTCACAATAGTAAAGACTTGGAACCAACCCAAATGTGGCACATATACACCATGGGATACTATGCAGCCATAAAAAAAAAAAAAAACGAGTTCATGTCCTTTGCAGGGATATGGATGAAGCTGGAAACCATCATTCTCAGCAAACTAACACAGGAACAGAAAACCAAACACCACATGTTTTCACTCATAAGTGGGAGTTGAACAATGAGAACACACAGACACAGGGAGGGGAACATCACACACTGCAGCCTGTCAAGGGGCAGGGAGCTAGGGGAGAGGTAGCATTAGGAGAAATACCTAATGTAGATGACGGGCTGATGGGTGCAGCAAACCACCATGGCAAGTGTATGCCTACGTAACAAACCTGCACATTCTGCACATGTATCCCAGAACTTAAAGTATAATAAATAATAATAATAATATTCAGATAAAACAAAAACAAACTAATAAAAACTTAGCTGGCCATGGTAGGGTGCATCTGTGATCCTAGCTATTCAGGAGGCTGAGGTGAGAGGATCACTTAAGCCCAGGATTTTGAGGCTGCAATGAGCTATGATCCTGCCCCTGCACTCCAGCCTGGGTGACAGTGAAAGACCCTGTCTCAAAAACAAATAAACAAACAAAAACCCAGAAGCAATCACAATACAAGGAGTAAGTGTTCTGTTAGAAAAACAAACAAACAAAAACCCAGAACAATCACAAATACAGAGAGTAAGTACTGTATTAGAAAAACTGGAGCTGAAAAATCAGAGTAGTATTTTTCCATATGGGATAACTGTTAAGAGAGCAGGTTCAGGAGATCAAAACTGGCTGGATCCAGATTTCCCAGACAGGGACAGTTATCAGTAGTATTTTCATTTGGTTTCATGCTAACCACAATCATTCCTTCTAATCTGGGGCTTTGGAAAGTGTCTGGGGAGGTGATGTTTTTTGTCACTGTGTGACATGTGCAACTCACCAGGATGCCATTTTGAGTTCCCTGGAGATACATGTTCTCTGCTTCTGAAACAACTTACTCTAGCCCAGATACTACAAAGGGAAGAAAGATGCCTGACTTTTTCCCTCTCTCCCCTGATGCTTTATAGAAATTTAAAACGAAAGTTCTGTAATAACCCAAGGAATGCAGGTACACACATTTTAATAATGTTATTAATTTTCCTGATTATAGTAATGATACATTTGCTCCAAAATTTTAGAAAAAAACATATTGAAAATAAAATTATCCATAATGAGTATTAAACATAACCATGTGGTATTTTAATAAATTTATTTCTAGCCTTTTACATATGTGAATGTTTATTCATATTTATGTATTTTTTTACAACGTTTGGATCATAATATAAATATTTATTCTTCCTACTCTCTTACTTTAGCACTGTATCAGGAACATTTTTGATGTTTAATAATCTTTCAAAAACAATTTAAACGGCAACATAATATTCCATTTTATAGATGTAAGTTACTTGACCATTCCTCCAGTATTGAATATTTAGGATACTTTCATTTTCTTTCATTATACGTAAGGTTGTAAAAGACATCTTTTTACGTGAATATTTAACTGCTTTCCTTAGTACAGATTAGGAGTGAGATTATTGGATGAAAGTGTTTTCTTTTTTTTTTTTTTTTTTTTTTTTTATTATTGCTAAATAGGTTTCTAGAAAGTTTTGCCAATTTGAAGGGAGTTGCAGTTTCCCTAGGTTTGAGTTTTATTTAGCAGTGCTTTTTAATTTGTTTTTTATTGAATTCTAGTAAGATTGGACTGATAGTTCAAGAGTTCATTGATCCCTTCCCTTCTTTTAAATTTTGTTAATTACCTGGTTGCGTTCTTTGCCATTTTCTCAGTGGTGCTGCTATGTTTTTTCTGGTTGATTTGAAAGACACACACATACATATATGTGTATATGTGTGTTTGTATATATATACACACACTCATGCACAAACATACCTCTATGTATACATGTATTTAAACTCTTTTTCGGTTATTGCAAATGTGTTTTCTACTTTTTTTTATGTTTACAGATGTATTGATATTTTCTTTGGGGACTTCATCACATGCTTTTATATTTTGAAGTATTTTTATTCAAAATCAAATATTCACTTTATTGCTTTCAAGTTATTTATGTATACAATTTTTGTATGTAATCTACCTGAAATTAATTTTGGTGCTTTTTGTGAGATGAGAATATAACTTGAAGGTTTTGTTTCCCTTTCAACAGGTTATTTTCCTAGGATCCATTCCTATTTATATTGATATTTTAAGTGTGACAACATTGTTTATATATTCAAAACTGTTTTGTGGCTGCCACCTATTCCATTCAGATGTTTGTATTTAAATTCTTTCTAGTAAATCAAACCGTCAAAATATATTTCTGTTTTGCCACCACTAGGACTATCAGCGTGAGAGACAAAAACATCCTATTGTTTAAGAATTGGGCCAAGTTGTGTTGCTGATTATGGATGTGATGAGACAACTGCAAAAACTTGCTGGGTCTCAGGAATGGCCTTGGTGGCAAAGGGGCTAACATTTAATTCAGATGGGTTGAGATTAGGACAGGTGATTCCACTTTAAAGCAACCAGAGAAGCTAGGAGTCAAAGGGGTTAATCAAATAAAATCTGCAGAAGAAAGCCAAGCCCCAGGTACTGACAAGAGCACTTACAAATTAAAGGTTGAAGAGATCAGACCAAACTTGAGCTCATCTTCCCAGAACCAAGTGAAAACAGGAGCCAAGTCATCTCAAAGAGGGAAAAATAGAATATGGGGTGGGAGGAGTGGGGATTCAGGCTCATCTTCTAGGCTAGCATGGGGACACCGCATGGATGGAGAGAATAGGTCCAGGGCAAGGAGCACAAATTCATTTGGGCATCTTGTTTGCAGAAAGTTAACATCAGTTTTTACTTCCTCAAGATACGGTGAATTTATTACAGAAAGCTGACTTGTATAATCTAAATGCCCTTGTTTTTTACTGGTACAGAAACAGAGTTTTGAGTGAAATAAACAGAGAGGGATACCTGTCTCGGTTCACCTTCTTTGGCAGTGCCAGAAACCGATTCAAGTGGAAAGAATGAAAACTGAAGCAGCTCATTTACCGGGAGTGTGCTAATATTGAAAATAAGAGAGTTTTCAATTCTGAAAAACGGGTCGATTTAACTAAACGGTATTGTCAAAAGAAGATCACTGGTGAGTTGCAAATGCCACACGGTACCGAAAAACATCCCCTCCCCAAACACTTTCCAAAGCCCTGGATTAGAAGGAATGATTGTGGTTAGCATGAAACCATATGAAAATGCTACTGATAACTGTTCCTGTCTGGGAAATCTGGATCCAGCCAGTTTTGATCTCCTGAACCTCCCCATCCAAAATACAGTGAGGAAGGGGCTGTGACACAATGATAGAAAAATTTGCCAGTGTCTACTTCCTGTTGCAGTTTTGATGAGCCACTGGCATGGTACACAACTAACTAGACCCACTAGGCCACCACACTGCACTGTCCACACAAGGGCATTTCTGGGAGTGCACAGGGAGTAATGGGTGGTGACTGGAAATGCAGTCTTTGGTATAAGCTGATCAAAGCTTGAGTCTGGTAATGCCAGTAACTACTAGCTGTGTGATCTTGAGTAACTTCCCTAACCTCTCTGAGCTTCAGTGTCATCACCTATAACGGGCATAACTGTATTCACTTCATAGGTTGTTACAATAACTAAATAAGAAAATGCATATGAACTATATGTGGGCCTGATAATGTGTAGAATTGAAATAAATATTAGACTGTGTTTGGAAGGCAGTATAGTGAATGCAAGCAGTAGAACCAAACCTGGATTCAAACATCAGCTCTACTACTTGTTTATACTGCTATGCTGCCTCTAGAAAATGTCCATATTAATACAGTGACATCTATGCCATAAGACTGTTGTGAAAATTAAGTGAAATTAATGTGCACAGGCACTTGGAATAGTGCCTGTCTCTGTAAAGACAGGCTATAGTTACTGCTATCATTTTCGTATCCAGAATGTAAAGCTACAAATCCGCAGGTCAAAAGCCAATAAGAAACTGAAACATGAAATAAGGGAAAATTTCTTTTCCTTTGGAAATCTACCATAACTGAAGCTGATTTTCTGAGTTGGTTTTCCCCTCTCTAATGGAAAATCCACATTGCAATAAAATGGATTCCTGTGGCAATGCTAGAGGCATCCAGCATGTAATCACAGACAAGGCAGCACCTCTAAAACAGCTGGAATGACACTTGCAAGGCTCTGCTGAGTTCATGCAGAGGGCACAGGATGTCTTTTCTCCAGACTGTGACAGCAGGCATTCTCTCTCAGTGCTTTCTTGGGAATCCTGTGGGTGATTTCAGAGCCAGCAGCCAGGAAACATCTCTGGCTATGATAAGAATCCCAAGGAGACCTTAGGTGTCCTAATTCCTAGGGCCATGTATCTTTAGATTTTAGTTGTGAATCCTTTATCCATCCATTAAGCATTTATTTTTGAGTACCTAGGCTAGGGGCTAAGTGCAGAGTGGTGGACAAAACAAATTAGGGGCCAGGCATGGTGGCTCATGCCTGTAATCTCAGCACTTTGGGAGACGGAGGTGGGTGAATCACTTGAGGCTAGGCGTTTGAGACCAACCTGGGCAACATATCAAAACCCTGTCTCTACTAAAAATACAAAAATTAGCCAGACGTGGTGGGGGATGCCTGTAATCCCAGCTACTAGGAAAGCAGAGGTACGAGAATCACTTGAACACAGGAGGCAGAAGTTGCAGTGAGCCAAGATGGCACCACTATAGTCCAGCCTGGGCGACAGAGTGAGATTCTGTCTCAAAAAAAACAAAAGAAAACAAAAAACAGATTTGGTCCCTGACTCATAGAACTTACACTCTAGTGGGAGAGTCAAACATGAATCAGGTAAGCACATAGGTTAACATATAATTACAAATCGTGATATAAGTACTGCAACTAAAAAGAAGGGGATTGATTATGTCTATCTGTAGGAGAAGACTTCCCTGAGGAAGGAGCATTTAAGCTCATATGAAGCATGAAGCCGAGTGTAGTGGCTCATGCCTGTAATCCCAGCATGTTGGGAGGCTGAGGCAGGAGGATCTTTCAAAGCCAGGAGTTTGCAATCAGCTGGGCCAATATAGCAAAACCCTGTCTCTACTAAAAATACAAAAATTAGCCAGGTGTGGTGGCGGGCACCTGTAGTCCCAGCTACTTGGGAGGCTGAGGCATGAGAATCGCTTGAACCCAGGAGGTGGAGGTTGCAGCGAGCCCAGATCTCACCCACTGCACTGCAGCCTGGGAGACAGAGCAATACTCTGTGTCGAATAAATAAACAAGAACACAAATATGAAGCATGAGATGTAAGAAGCACCATCAGCTTTGAGTATAAAATCTTCATGAACACTGGCTTGGAGGAAGCTGCCACCAGGTTGAAGAAATTACTGATTCTGCCCACCAGAAGTCACGCCGCCAGTGGTGAGCACCACAGTAGCCAACCAAAGATCCCTGGGTATATGAGCTTGCCAGTCCTTCATTAAAGGAGGCGAAGGTGAAGGCAAATACCAGTTTAGTCCTGCCCACCACAAGGAAGGAAGGCAAAGTGTATAGTCATGAATCCTTTTCCGTGAGCCTATTCCTCCTTCAGCACCTAATATGTGTCTTATAGGAGGGGTACTTTTTGGAGAGTGACTAGCACAAAGCTCCGTCAGTATAAATGATAGAAGCTCTGGTATAAATGAGAAGCTTCTTGGGGAAGATGGAGGATATAGGTTATAAAGTGGGCAGGATGGTCCTTATAACTTGCATAAGAGCAGTCTCCGGGGCAGAAAGGAATGAAATCTCAATTCCTATATAAGCTACACACACATTAAGATGTTTCTCCCAAACCCTCTATTTTCTACCAGTTTATCCAGCACATTCCTCAGAAGTCAATTCAAGACTCGCCTCATTCCACTAAACTTCCCTACATCCCAGAGCGTGTCGTCTGGCCCCACAGTATCATCCTTCCACCGCACTGTGCTGCATTGTTCTCGAGTCACTCAGTGAATTATTTTCCTACCCACTCAATAAGATGATGATATGCTCTTCAAGGACTAGGACTATTCCTTTACTTCTTTTGTATTCCCCACAGTGCTGTGCTTAGTATTGTGCCCACTCAAGGCACTTAACAATGCCTGTTGGATAAATGAATGGTTTAATTAATCCATATATCTGTAAGATTTCAGTAGATGGGGGAAAAAAAAAAAAGGAAGTGCGCTGAGTATAACAAGATTGAGCCATCCCTGGCTGGGGCTGGATAGTTATCTTTAGGAGAGTGTTTAATACTGTATATTGGTTCTTATTTAAACAGAGGGCTTCGGGTCCTATATCTGGAGATTTTCATCTGTCTAGGGTAATTGAAGGGCACCTCTGCCTGGCGACAAGTGATGGTCTAGAAAGGCCTTTCAAAGCCCTTTCCGTTTCTAATTCTGATTCTGTAGATGCGGATGTGTTACCGTCTCAGTCTAGAGAGTACATGGTATGAATGTTAGCCAGTCCTTAGAACAGTCCCCGAACCATCTCCTGCAAAAGGTGCTCTGGAAACTCCAGACCCCTTTCTGAGCTCTGTAATAGAAGATACCCCCCAGCCCCTACCAAATCAAAGCATATTCCAGGGGCCACCAAAGTGAAGTCATTGGTTTAGCCTCATTAATGCTGGGCTTCTATGAAAGAGTGGGGAAGAAAGAGGATTGTTGCATTCAAATTTGTCTAAAAATGAAACAAGGAAGATTCGGCCCAGAGTGCACTGCTGCTTTACTTTCTTCCTGTTTTAATGGAGGTACTGCATGAGGTCATCTTTTAAGGAAGTCTTAAGGGGTTGGAGTAATTTTATTGTGCATTTATTATTATTCTCATTTAGAAGACTCAGCTCTTTTATTCCCAGTTAGGATTAAAGGGCTCCTTTCTATTTATTTCTAACAAGCTTTAATATAAAACATAGGAACATAAAACTTGCCTCACTAAAGACGCCAATAGCCCATCAAATCTGATGTCACTGGCTCAGAAGACACTGAAACAAAAGGCCAGTCTCTGCCAAGCCAGGCATCTCAAACAGCCCAGCAGCAGCAAGGCTGCCGGACAGGAAGGTCTGAGCCTCCACGCATAAAGCATCCATCACTCCCTGGACTCGCCCCAGCACAAAGGACTTGGTTTTCTCCCATTAGGCAGCACGGTATGCCCTCTTACAGACCCCTTGTCACACTCTATGACCTCCCCCGTTGGTGTGGTCTTTGTTTCCTGCTCTCATTTTAAAATGACTCAGCTGGCATAGCATTGAAGCCCAGCCAAGTTTTTAATTTAAAAGTTGCCCCTCTGTTGAAAGCCTCGGGTGAGTCTGCTGCTAGGCAGGTGCCATGCTTTAAAGCTATAAGAAGGCATTGTTTTCATAAGTATTGTCTACCTGTAGACAGGAAAAAAAATACACATAGCCTTCCACAAAGAAGTGGAACTGTGTTTTCCCAGGATAGGTCCTACCAGCAGAACTGTTTAGAATTATTTTTGCTCACTTTGGCTTTTCTAGTCCCACTTGGCACCTTCTCCAGTCTGTCTGGCCCTCTCAACCCTAAGACCCCAGTTGGAGTTCAGGGAAATCAATTCACCAATGAAGGAAGAAAGTATTTAGAGACACAGAGTTCCCCCACGCAGCAGTCACTGGCAGCATAAATCACAGGAAACTATAGGAAGGGGCAGCGAAAACCCAGCGAGCTTAGTCCCTTATGCATTCAGCCTAGAGTAATGACCTCTAATTTATTTTAGATACATTGCTCTTTGGTAGGGATGTCCTAATCTCACTCTGAAGATTTCAGAATAATTTTTCAGTAGTTCTTGCCTTTAAACCCAGGAATACGGTTTATTCTCTATCTGTGGAGTAGTTAAGCTACTCAGACATTTCTCCCTACATCACCATCTGTTCTACCTTGAATTTTTTACCTCTTCACACTATCCCAGCCTTAGCCTGCTCTGCTGGATCAATCAGAGATCTTTAATTTCTCCTATGCCTTTATATCTGGTTACTTATGTTTTGGGGCAGACAATAGAGGTGATATAGGCCATTATTCATGAGTAGCTTCAAGGGTAACGTGAGAAGTGCCTCATCTCCTGACCTCTTTTAGCATAAGAATTGCTGATAAAATTCTGAACTGAAAAGAAAAGTTCTTCTAAGAAAAAATATTGGAGAGCTACTCACTCTCGAGCAGCTTCCCGGAGAAAAGACCTGAGGTGGGGAGGGAATCCATAAAAATTGTAAAAAATAAAATTAAAGAAAAATGCTTCACACAAAGGAGAATGTTGATTATAATTGAGATCATCAGTTTACTACAATCCATAACAGCATCTGGGAATGGCAACGCAAATTCAAAAAAACAAAAACATCATGATAGCCAACAGCTGAATGGGACTATCTCCAAACCCAATAGACTAGGGGTCTTTCACAGGAAGCTGAGTGGATCCTTTTGCTTTCCCATCCCTCACCTTCATTCCATTAGCCTCAGATGAGCAATGGCATCACAGAAGATACACAGTAAGGAGAAGGAAACTCAACTAACCTACCTACCTACCAGCAGCCTCATCACTCCCTGCACATTCTGGAGTTGCCAATAAGAGAAATGTGCAGCTCTAATAAAATGCCCGAAACTGTGGTTCTTAGAGGAACTTTATCCAATAATTACCATTTGTGTAGTAAAATCCTCTGGTCTCTGCAGACACAGGCAAAACTAAAGAATTTCTCACTGCCCATGCTCCCTGGGATGTCTTTTCCACAGCTGAAGCTTCAACTCCTCTCTACTGATAATGATCATTCATATTCTCGTTGCCATCCCGTCTCTCTCCAAAATACCAAATACTTCCAAAGCCCTGCTAGACTTCTGCCAGTGGCCCCCAGGAAGCTAAAATTCAACATAGCTAAACAGAACTCATCAGTGCTTAACCCTATATGGCTGGTGTCAATGATAGACAACCATTCACCCAGTCACCAAAGCCAGAAACCTGGGAGTCACCCCAACTCCTTCCTTCTAAATGGCTCTCCCCTCCCAATGACCAATCCTCCTAAACATATCCAAAAGATCTCACCAGTCTGAGTCGCTTTTCCAGTGTCTTTGCTGTAGTCTTAATGTGTGTCTTCAGTTTCTCTTGCTTAGATGGTAGTAACACCTAAAACCAGCTTCCAGTAATCACACTCTCCAAGCCTTTTCTACATAAACAACAAAGTGCTCTCTTTTCAAAAAAAAAATGAACATATCATTTTATGTTTGAAATCATGCGATGCTACTCTGTTGCTTTCAAGACAAATAAATGTTCATCCCTTTGGCATGGCATACAGATTTCTTCACAATCTGACTCCAGCCCACTTCCTTCAACCCAACTTCTGCCAAAGCCTCAGATTCTCACTGTGCTTTAGCTATGTGGTGACATTTGCATTCCCTGGATGTTCTCTCATAATTCTTTACACTGTATGCACCATTCCCTCTATTCGTCCTGTCCTTCCTTCCTCTGGCCTTTGGTCTAGGTAATGCCAACTCATCGGTCAGAACCCAGGTCAAGGATAACTTTGCCAAACTCCCCTGGACTTGAGTGCTTCCTTCCTTGTCCACAGAAAAGCACCTTGCTTTCATTATTCACCTGAAAAAAAAATTATTAAATGCCTGTACATTGTTTATATTTTATATATCTGACTTACCCACTACATGTGAACTCTCCAAGTACAAACACTATACCACTCATATTCCAGTTTCCCTCATGTCTAACACTGTGCTTAGCCCAGAGTAGGTGCCTATAAGAACATATTAAGTGAAAATACTTGGCATATATAGACCCAGGGTTAAAGCCAATGTTCCATTCTTCCCTCGAAGAAATTCTTTTTCTGGTCTCCCACCCAGATCTTGGAAAACAGCACAGAATATGACTTTGAGCACTACTCTGAATTAGAACACCTAGGTTCTAGGCCAGGTCTGTCATCAGGAATGTTTGAGATCTGGAGCAAAGCACCAAATAAACAGCAAACATATGCTCAACATCGATTATGTGACAGATTCCCTGCTAAGCATGCTACATGCATGAACTTTTTTCCTCACAGCTACCTGAGGCAACAGATATTAATATCATGCACATGTTACAGATGATGAATTTAAGTAACTCAAATTCATGTTGGATGCCACCTCCTTTCATCTAGGTTATGGAGAGATCAAATGAGATCTGGTGTGTAACACAGCTCTATAAACTACAGAGATCTATACAAACATAAGTCACAATAAGTATAGAAAGCAACAAAGATTCTCTAAGTGTAACTGAAGCTTTGTGATTACAGTAAAAAATAAGATGTAAAGATCTAAGCTAGGCACAGTGGCTCATACTTATGATTCCAGCACTTTGGGAGGCCAAGAAGGGCACATCATTTGAGCCCAAGAGTTCAAGACGAGCCTGGGCAACATGGCGAAATTCCGTCTCTACAAACATACAAAAATTAGCCAGGTGTGGTGGACTGCACATGTAGACCCAGCTACTTGGGAAGCTGGGGTGGGAGAATCCCTTGAGCCTGGGAGGTTGAGGCTGCAGTGAGCTGAGATGAAGCCACTGTACTCCAGCCTGGGTGACAGAGTGATGCCCTGTCTTTAAAAAAAAAAAGAAGGAGATATAAAGGTTTTTTAGACCTTGTCTAAAAATAAATAAATAAAAGATATAAAGATTTCAGACAGAGTGAGATCCTGTCTGAAAAAAAGTTATAAAGATTTTATAAAGATATTAAGATCCATCATCTTAAACACCGGAATTAAGAAGACTCAGCTAAAAGGAACACCCAAATCAGAGATATATTGTGAAATCGTAGGCCTGGGAACTCAATGTGTCCAAACTCTTCTAATTTTGCAATGGAGGAAAAGCCACACCCAGAAGCCACATAGTTAATCTGTAGAAACCCAGCACTCCTTAGTCAAAAGCCACACTATTTGCCCCACCTTGTAGAAATAGAATATGAAGTTCATAGAGTGGGACTGATAGAACTGAGTGTCCAAGTCAGAGAATGCCTGAGTATTTCAGAGCCAACATTGAACTCAGTACATGTTCCTGACATCTCTTCTCTCAGATGTTGTGAATGAACACATCTGCCCTTACCAGGCATCCAACTAGTACCACATCAAACAGCACCAACACATAAAAAACAGAAATGACATTTATCCAGGAAATTGAGTTTAATGAAAAGCATTGGATGTAATAGGAAGAGTAAAGACTTTTGAACCAAAAGATGTGGGTGGAAATCCTAACTCTACCACTTACTGACTCTTTGATAATTGAGCAAACCGCTTTTCTGAGCTTTGGCTTTCTCAACTTTAAAATGAATGAAATGATACCCCATTATTGAAGGAATAAAATATTTGCCACTGTGTTCAGTACATGTTGGCTTGTCTTCTATTCATTAAGGTGTGTGGATGCAATACATGAGCCTTGGCCAATTTGCCGAACCACCACATAATTTCATTTTTCTACTGTAAGAAGTGACAATATTTGTCTGGTATTACTACATATAAATGTAGACACATCAAAGACATAAAATATGTTTCTCCTTTTTCTTGTCACAAGTATCAAGCCTACATTCAGCCAACGTGAGTGCCAAGAACATCGTTATTGAATGACAGATTCAGTGTGTGGTTTATTGATGTTAAGTTCTCCTGCATGACTCTCAGAAATCTAAAAAGAATGATCAAATGTGGTGAAGAAAAATTAACACCAGTTTAATATACTGTCATGCCATATCCTACTGCATGCAGTGAATAAGAGTCTGGGTTCTGAAATCAAACCAACGTGGGTTCAAATTTCACTCCAGTATATACTAGCTGTCTGGTCTTGGACAAGTTACTTCTCTTTAGTTGTGGAATTTTCTTATCTGTAGAATGGGCAGAGTAATAGGACCTACTTTATAGATATATGATGAGAATTAAATTAATGGATATAAAGTAGTTAGCACCAGGTCTGACACACTGAAATTGCAAAATAAATGCAAACTGTTGTCAATATTACTTTAGATGCATTGTTAAGTCCAGAAAGAAAACCTTAATCTAAAAGAAATATAAACCTAACTTTACTGAAGAATTCTGCTTCTGTTATCCTTTAGTTCTGCTAATTTGATAGCTGCTGTATAATACTATAGGGTGCTTTATATGAGGAATTTCTCAAGAAGGTACCTTGTTCACATGTCCTCCCCCATGTCTCAAATTCCATCATCTAATCCCAGTCTATCTCCATCCATTATGAAGCCTTTAAACAAGTGGCATTAGGACTGACTCCTCACTCCATGAAACATTCCTGGAATCACCAAGGAAAAACGGCAATTTGTTCCACTCATACCTAATTTAATAATGAAGTTCTAAAGACCACACCGTTCATTCCAGGCATCAATGCAGTTTCATTTTGTAGCCATACATGTTTGGACAATGCCTACTACTTCCTATTTGAAGCGCCTATAGATTTGTGAAACTAGCACTCAAATTGGCATCAGGAGATTTGAAGTTCAAACCTCGTTCTCTGCTAACTTTAACTTTGGTGGAGGTGCTTTATCTGACTGAGCTTCATCTTCCTGATGTGAAAGTGTATATAATAACACCCATGCAATGGAATATATTCAGCTCTGAAAAGAAATGATCTATCAAGCCAGAAAAAGGCATGCAATCGTAAATGCATAATGCTAAGTGAAAGAAGTCAATCTGAAAAGGCTATATACTATATGATTTCAGCTACATGACATTCTGGAACAGACAAAACTATAGAGACAGTAAAAGATCAGTGGTTGCCAGGGGTTGGGGAGAGGGAGGGATGAATAGGCAGAGCGTGGAAGATTTTTAAGGCAGTGAATCTATTCTTTATGAGACTATAATGGTGGGTACCTGTCATTATACGTTTGTCAAAACCCATAGAACGTACAACACCAGGAGTCAACCCTCATGTAAACTATGAACTTTGGGCGATAATGATGTGTCAATGTAGATTTATTGGTTGTAACAAATGTACCAATGTACCATTTTAGAGGGGGATTTTAATGCGGGGAGTCTGTGCATGTGTGGGGAGAGTGGGTATGTGAGAACTCTCTGTACTTTCTGCTCAATTTTTCTGTGAATTTAAAAGTACTCTAAAAAATAAAGTCTATTTTTTACAAAATGCATGTAAACTTGCTCACAAAGCATCTAGAATATTGTGTATGCTCAGTAAATGTCAACTAAATCTAAATGTTCCCTCCATATATCCTGTGGGATTGTAAATTCCAAGAAGGAAGGTACCACATATGACTAGAGAATTCTAGGAAACACCTAGCAGAATTCTAAAAACAATCAGTCATGAAATGTTCATACTATAAGGATAATGATTCTGTCATAATTTTGCAGGCTAGACTGTATACATGCACTATCTTCTTAATCTATGCTTCTTCAGGAAGCATGCCTTTTTAAAATAATTTAGACAATATTTTTAAATGAATTTGCTTGTCACTGAGGCACAAACAGATACACACACATATAGAAGAATTAGGACTAGGACTAGTGAGATGAGTGAGGTACTTGCATCAGATACAAATAAAGGTGGAGCCAAAAGTCTCAGTAAATCCAGATAAATAAGGTATTATTATATTAAAACATTATTTTTATTACTTTACAAAATCTTTTTTTAATACAGAATCAATATAACTAATTATTTCCTGTTGACCTAGTTCCCAACATGGTTTGGTCCAGCACTAAAATGGCACCGAGGCACCTGCCTCAGGTATTTCACTAAGGCAAAGATTAAGTAGCTCTTATTTAGGGGTGTGAGATGTGTTAGTGGTACTAGATGCATTGCTGGCCTTTTCTTTTGAAGACCAAACACTTCCTAATAATGTCCAGAATTATTCTTTAACCTTTCAGCAGTATCCATTAGAAGACATGTTTTAGAATAAAACACTAAAACCCAAAAGCCATGAAACTGTCTCCAATTTCTAACTCCAGCTCTTACTCTCCTCTGATAATACTGTGCAATAGTTTACCAGCCCTTGTAATTTTATTATAACCAAGACACAACTGTATTCAGACTCATAATATATTCTAGGTCTTTGACTTGGACAAAGGGTCAGTGGCTTACCTAAGCACGAGTACTGAAATTAAAGGAATGGCAGAAGTTCATGGTTCTTCTCTTTACTTCCTAAAACATGATGAAAACAGGGATGAATGGGGAGTAAGCAAGTGTGAGAATCAGCACGTTGGGGAGGTTGGTAGGAAGAAAAGTTTAATAGGAGGGTATCAGAGAACCTGTATGATCTCCCATTTCTAAAGGATACCTTGTCTCATTTGTAAACAAATACAACCCTACAAGGGCAATTTGCTAGCCCATTCTCCTTCCTGTGGACATGATTCAACATTCATTCAACAGACATTTCCTGAGCTCTTATTAGTGCTTCAAACTATTCAGGATACAAAGGAAAAGTGTTGGTGTGCAAAATGCAGCACTGGAGTTCCTAAGACTTGCAAACTAATAGAAAAGATGAAATATAACAAGAGCCTCTTAACAGTATATAACACTTTCACACAAATTTCATTTTCACACTTGATCTTTACACTACTCTCACAAGGGTTAGACAGACATCCACAATATCATTTCAAAAATGAAGAAATCATTCTGAAAATCATGACGCTGGAGCTACATCATAGCTAATGCTATGTCTTCTTCCATATTAAGGCAGTAGATGACAAGTTCAAAGTGCATCGAATAAATCGCCTAAGTATTGTAGATTATAAATGGTAGGATTACTTTTGAATGGTGTGGTACAAAAAGAAATTACAAAGTGGGTGTGAAAAAAAGAGCAAGGCCAGGCAAAAGAACGTGGAGAAAGAGTGGTAGCGTGGAGGATAGAAAGGAAGAAAGTAGACATTTCTACCCAAGGGGTTAGTCGTGGGCAAAGCATAGAGATAGGCGATCTCCAGGTGCCTTTTGAGATAGTCAGCAATCAGATAGCTACAGGGTAAAGTTTTGCTTGGGAAATGGTGTTAGACAAAGCAGTAAAATAATGTCATGGACAGACTGGGGAGCCTTACATATCAAGATAAGGAGGTTGAACTTTATTGGGTAGAGAAAAAAGAGATTAAGTTTTTACATAGAAAAGTGGTACAAATGTTAATTTTAGAAAGATTAATCTGCTTATACATTGGATGCAGTGTGATTTGGTGGAGAGATACTATTCTGAATCAAAGAAAACTTGTTATAAGGCTACTTCAGGGGTCTAAGTAACAAGATCCTGACTTAGTGATGGAAATGGAGAAAAATAAAAGGGAACTGGTGTCAGAAAACCTGGTTTCAATTTTCTTTTACCTTATCCACTTCCAAATGGACAGTGGAAACTAATGCTGACCCACCTTTTGATGCATATTTTAATTAATCAAATATTAGAATTCACTACATGCCAGATGCTATATTAAGCATCAAGATACCAAGGTAAAGATGAGTCCTTGCCCTTGAAAGGACCATGAGAATGAGAAAGAAAGAGTAACCAGATGTCATGGGACAGTAAGGGAGGTCACAGAAGGATAGATGCTTGAACTGATTTGTGAAGCATGAGTAGTACTATGGATGAAATTGTTTCTCCCACCCAATTACTATAATATGTTAAAATCCTAACTGTCAATGTAACTGTACTTGGAGATAGGGCTTTTAGGAGATGGTTAAGGTTAAATAAAGCCATAAGGGTGGGGTCCTAATTCAGTAGGATTATTGGGCCTTACAAGAAGAGGAAGAGAGTGGGGGTAGGAGGAATGCCAAACACACACATACCAAGGAAAGGCCATGTGAAGTCATAGCATAAAGACAGATGTCTACTAACCAGAAAGTGAGGCCTCAACCAGAAACCAGCCCTGGCAGTTCTTGATTTTGGACTTTTCAGCCTTCAGAACTGTGAGAAATAAATTTTTGTTGCTTAAGCTGCCCAGTCTATGCTGTTTGTTATGGAAGCCCAAGCTGACCAATACAAATAGGATACTTTTGAGGCAGAATATAAGGAGTGAGTGTATTTTGCAAAAAGGAAAGAGGATGGATGTATGCAGGGACAGCAAAAGAGATAATATGTAAAGATGTTAAAATGGCATTTTAACATCTTCCCATACTAATTCCATAAGAACTCCAAGTAATTTGGTGAGACTGAAATAATGGCGCATTTGAAGAAATGAGAAGCAGTAGGATAGTGAGAAGGCACCATATTGTCCACATGAAAATGCTGGGACTTGTTTTTGGAAAGGAACTGAGGCCATTTTAGAATCTTCAGCAGGACAATACCATGCTCAGAGAAATGACTCAGAAAGATTATTCCAACAGGAGGGTGAAGAATAGATGACAGGAGATCAAGGCTGGAGGCAAGAAGCTTATTAGGGGAAATTTATCAATCATCCAGACAAGAGCAAATGAGAAGGCAGGGCTGTAGGAGAAGCAGTGACTAGGAGTGATATTTAGGAGGAAGACTCATCCACTCCTTAAGGAACATTACAAAATCTGCTAACGATGGAAGACAAACACCTTTTAACTTGTCTGCCCACTTCAATCATCTGAACTTTTTTGGAATTTCCTAAAATATTGTCTTGACTATCTGCAGCCAGACCTGGCCTCAGAGGGAAAGGGGGCCACCGCCATTGACTAATACCATTTGCCATGGGCGTGTCAGAAAGAAGTGGTGATTGACAGAGTGACTGCCAATCCATTCTCCTTTGGAGCAAGATTAACCTAAAACAAGATACATCAACACAATTCAAGTTTCTTTTAAGAACCTCTACACAAAAAACATGTTTTTATCATAAAATGCATTCCAGGGTCTCACAATCCTGATTGTTAAAAGAAAAGCTTAATCTCTGAAAATTATTCTTCCCTCAGCCCTCCTTTCCATGAGGAATAATTCTCATCTACTGAGTCTTTCCTTCAGGGCCTGATTCTTCCTTGTCACAGTTTTCTTGGAAAATTACAGCTGCTGCTGACCAGTTAGATGCCTCCCACCCATTCACACTGAATCCTTCCTTTCTTCTAAGTCTGTGAGGATAACTGTGATCACAGTCCATGCCCTGTGATATCTGTCCTGCTCCACATTGACAATGGCCTGAATGAAAGCCCTCTACCGCCTTGCTGCCTGATCACACTGCCAGTAGCCTCTGGTCTCCTTGTGTTCACCACACATGATCATGGTCTGCTGTGGAGCTAGCTAACCTCGGCTAGAATTTTCCCTCCAGCTTCCTCCCTGTAAAATCACATTCTTCCTTTATTCCCCCTTGACTCAGCTAATAGTCAATATTTATTGTTCTGGGGAAGACTTTATTCTGGCATCCCCAGTCAACACACACACACACACACACACACACACACACACACCCCACACACACGTAATGTAATGCTATTACATTGTCAAAGCCACACCTCTTCCACAGTTATGCATAGAATAAAGAACAGGATCACTTAATGGTTAAAAGCTTGACATCTGGAGTCAGACGGCCTGGGTTGTAATCCTAGATCTGCCCTCCATTGAGCCAGTTATTTACAATTGCTGTGGTTCAGTTTCCTCATCTGTATAATGTAGATCATAATAGCAGAGTGTCCACCTCATTGGTTTGTTGTGAAAATTGAATGAGTTAACATGTGCAATATGCCTGGAATAGTGCCAGGCACATGACTAGCTATAAATGTTCACTAGTATTATTATTGATACGGTGCAGTGGTTAAGAGCAGGATGTTGGACCTCTCTGAACTTCAGTTTCTTTATTTAAAATATGGATGGAAAATACCTATTTTATAAGCATGCATGAAGATGAAATGAGATAATGTCAAAGATTTTAGCATAAAGCAATCAATAAATTGCATTATTATAATTATTGTTATTATAATTGAATACTGTCCACATAATGAAAGAACTTGTATTTATTTTCTTAAATGCCCAGACTGTCAGAAACCTCAGAGACTGTTGACTTCAATCTCTTCATTTGCACAGGGACCTGTCTAATAGAAAGTTGACATGACTTGGCAAGGCTGCACTTCCATATGGTGAGTCAGAACTAGAACTCAGTCCTGCTGACTCCCAGATCTTCTTCCCACTGCATCACATGGCTGGCATGGTTTGTCTTTTTTCTCCTCTGTGTACTGTGTAAACCCTTCTAAACAGCACAGTGCACACAAACTAGAACGCTTTCTTTAACTTTTATTTTAGGTTTGGGGTACATGTAAAAGTTTGATAAATATAGACACGTTTCACAGGGGTTTGCAGTACATATTATTTTATCACCCAGGTATTAAGCCCAGTACCTGATAGTTATCTTTTCTGCTCCTCCCTCCTCCCACCCTCCCCTCTCAAGTAGACCCTAGTGTCTGTTCTTTCCATTTATTTATTTATTTATTTATTTTTGAGACAGAGTCTCACTCACTCTGTCACCCAGGCTGGAGCACAGTGGCACCATCTCAGCATACTGCAGCCTCTGCCTCCTGCGTGCAAGTGATTCTTGTGCCTCAGCCTCCCTAGTAGCTAGGATTATAGACATGTACCATCACACCTCTCTAATTTTTGTATTTTTAGTAGAGATGGGGTGTCTCCATGTTGGTCAGGCTGGTCTTGAACTCCTGACCTCAGAAAATCCACCCACCACAGCCTCTCAAAGTGCTGGGATTATAGATGTGAGCCACCATCCCTGGCCTGTTCTTTCCTTCTTTATGTTCATAAATTTTTATCATTTAGCTCCCACTTATAAGTGAGAACATGCAGTCTTTGGTTTTTTGTCCCTGTGTTAGTTTGCTAAGGATAATAGCCTCCAGCTCCATCCGTGTTCCCATGAAAGACAGGATCTTGTTCTTTTTATGGCTGCATAGTATTCCATGGTGTATATGTACCACATTTTCTTTATTCAATCTGTCATCGATGGACATTTAGGTTGATTCCATGTCTTTGCTATTATAAATAGTGCTGCAATGAACATTTGTATGCATGTGTCTTTATGGTAAAATAATTTATATTCCTCTGGGTATATACACAGTAATGGGGCTGCTGGGTGTATGGTAAAAACAGAATGGTAGTTCTGCTTTTAGGTCTTTGAGGAATCACTATACTGCTTTCTACAATGGTTGAACTAATTTACACTCCCACCAACAGTGTATAAGCATTCCCTTTTCTCTGCATTCTTCCCAGTATCTCTTATTTTTTGACTTTTTAATAACATCCATTCTGACTGATGTGAGATGGCATCTCATTGTGGTTTTGATTTGTATATTTCTAATGATCAGTGATATTGAGCTTTTTTTCATATGCTTGTTGGATGTATGTATGTCTTCTTTACCTTTGAAGTTCCTCTGTGTCCCTGTTCATATAGTAAATCTTCTCTCACACACCTGCCAAAGACCTACTACAGTTCTTAGTGCACAGCATGTGCTCAAGTATGGCAATGACCTTCTTTAACACTTTAACATTTGTCCTTTGAAGTCTTATCATAGGAATCTTTATATGTGTGTGAATATTTGTAATGTCATATTTGTGTCTGTGATGAAAACAACTGACTTAGTCCTGCGTGCTGCGTTTGATATGCCCTATGTTCTGGCTAGCAGTGTTCTATTAAACAGCATACTGCCTTGTGTCTAAAGCTATAAAAGAGGTATAGACAACAATCTTAAAAGCAGGCAGGGCTGGTTCCATGTCATTTATATAGCCAAAAAGTTCCTCTCAGCTCCTCCAAATTGAGTAGAACCATCAAAGGTAAGTTCGGGTCATTGAAGAGTATGTCCTACCCAACCCAGCAATTTACAGCATTTGAGGCAAAAGCAATCCTTCTTTATCAGATTCCTCATTATTCCCAGTGTCACCTGCCCCCTTCTGCACTATGCAAAGAAGGCAGTGTGATTCGAGTGTCCATGTGATGTGTTTCATTTTATTCTCTTCTCTTCTGTTCCGTTTCTTTCCCTTTTCTTTCTTTTCCCATCTTGTTCTCTCTCAGTCTTTCACTTTTTCCCTTCCTCCTACCTTCCTTTCTCCCTCTCTCCTTTTCTCCTTTCCTACCTTCCTTTCTCCCTCCCTCTCTCCCTTCCTTCCTTTCTTCCTTCTCTCCTTTTCTCCTTTCCTACCTTCCTTTCTCCCTCCCTCTCTCCCTTCCTTCCTTTCTTCCTTCTCTTCTTCCCACCTGCCTGCCATAATGGTCATGTCTTGCCTGAAAGGACGATGATTAATAGCATTTCCTTACATTTGCATAGTTTTTTTAAGTACTGTCCTTTATCCATTTCAAATGTTTCCTTTGTCTTCTCACTTGATCCTTCACACCAGCCCCCATGAAATGAAGCAGAACAGCCATTTCTAAAATTATTGAAAAGGAGTTCATACAACGAGTCAGCAACAAAGCCAGGAAAATGAGCCATGCCACTCATTTGCTTATGTATTCATTCACATTAAGTTTTGCACTGTAAAATTCATTACAGATTATTACAGAGAGCCAGACTTCATGCAGGCCAGAGTTCTAGGCCAGAGGGCCTCACCAGTGGCAGGTGCTCCCTTCCAGCATGGAGAAGTCAGTTAGGTAGAACTTTTCATAACAGTTACTAAGAAGTAGGAAAGGAATTTCTGGAAAAGTACAGACTTTCCATGTCTATCCTAATCCCCTGGTGGGACCAACCATAGGAAATGTCAAGTACCCTCCTGTCTCCAGCATCCCTCATCAAGTCGGACATCCTTTATTTCTTCTCATCTCTGCATGTATCTATTACAATATGCACAACACTTCAGTCTATTTATTTATATACTTGTTTATCTTGAACAGCTAAACTACCTGCTCGTGAACATTAAGACTTAGCTCAGCACCCAACACACTGTGGGCACCTAGACATTTTGCATGAGTGAATTAATGAAGGAAATTCACAATTGTAGTATACCATACTTCCATCGGAATACAGCAGAAACCTGGAGGCAGAAGGGCCAGTGCATTGACTGCATTGCCCTCTTTCCTTCTGCCCCTCAAGTCTATACTGAATGACATTGGGACTGATTTTCCTGGTCAGATTCAGTAACGGACTCATTAGGGGCAACAGCGGAGGAGGGATTGATGTTTGGCTCTTTGCTGATTTGGAGACAAAGAGGCAAAGGGGAACAGTTCTTATCAAAACATTTAATTATCTAGAGTCTCCCAAGACATAAATTATTCCTGCAAATATCTCCAAATGCTTCAAAAATGTTCAGAGCAACAGGTTTCCACTTATAAGTGATGGAGTTTAAGAATGATTACGTACTCTCTTTAGTCTGAAAAAATTAGCATTGCTTCTAAAGGAAGCTAACATTCTCTAGAAGAACAACTTTAACAGTAAGGGAGTCAGTCCCTACACTTGGGCCAATGTTTATGACAAATCATCAAGCTCATTAAAACTCCCAGAGAAGAAAGCAAAGAGGATGGTATTTGGACCTTGATTAAGATTTTGTCATTGAATCCTTCACCCTCCTACTACTGCTTCTAGCTGTCAATTTCAGAATTTGAAATGCAGGGTAAGCGATTAGTGGGTGTGCAGAAAAACCTTTCTTGTGAAGCAGGACAGTGTCCTCACACTCTGATCACAATCAAATACCATTAACTTATAAAAGACACAGGCTGCAAGGCTGGAGAGAAGGAGAGTTGTATTCCCCGAGTCAGTCCTGAAACAGGCAAAGAAAAAAAGGGAGATGAATTTGCTACAGAATGCAAATAAGATTGCCTGTGTGTTGAAGCCTCAGGAGAACAGAAAAAGATATAAATTATAAAACTGTTTATACTTAATGCACAAATCTCTCCAGAAGAGGCAGCCCTAAAACATTTCCACAAGCTAGTGATGGAGAACATTTTTTAAAAAGCAACTTTTGCAAAAACCCACAAGTAAGTACTTGATCTTGCTCAATCTCAATTTGTTTCTTTAGGAACTTTTTTTCCATAAACGCAGGCCTGGGAGCCGAGCAGTACGTGCAGAGGGCCCATGTTCTGAGGGCTCAGGGACCTCCATGTTCCATACCCGTGCCAAGGAAAACACACACGGAGAAAACGATCACCTCTGGGGGACTGCTTTTCATCACTCCACTCCATATCAGGGGGAAGCATGTGTTCAGAGTCCCAGGGACCCAGACTGTATATTGACATCTTGCTTAGAAGGGTCCAGGGAAAGTTAATCGGATTTTCTTGAGCCACAATTTGGCCTCTGACTCAGGTAGGAATACCTGAGAGTTTTAGGCACTCTTTACATTCAAAATGATGGTAATTTTGTGTGCTTTTATTGGCGTGGGGTCTCCATCAACCCAAATCCCAAAAATGACATCCCTACAATAGATGGTTCAAAGTGCAAACAACTTTGCCAGCTGAAATGCTGGGATCCTTGAAACCAAGGAGCAAAAAATCATAGAAACAGAATTCTAGAGCTGGTAAGGTCTTTATGAAATGATCCAGGTCAACACCAGCATTTGCAAAAATAGTGTCTAAGTGTTGCCCAAGAGATGAGTATTGGTCTAATTGTAACAGTCTTTTGCAGAGTGAAGGAAAGAGAAAGTCACTTTCTTTGCTCTACTTTTAGCCACAATATGTACCTTTCCTTAGATAAGCATAGCTTGGAAAGTTCACACAATTGGGATTCTTCAACCCCACAGAATCAGCCTTGTTACAAAGTTCCATTTGTGGCTATTAAATCTTTTTTCTTGATATCAGACAGTACAGGACAAACAGGTACCCAAACAGAATGGCTTTAAAAAATAAAAGAAAAACGAAAAGATGTTTGCTGTAAATGAATCCCCAATTCTGTAAGAAAATACTAAGGGCATGTTCTTTAGAAGGTCATGGGACATGTAAGTAATAAAGAAGAGAAGAATGTTTTAAGAAACAGAAGAATGGCATGGGAAATTGATTGTCAAAGCATTATTTGAAAGCTTTCTTAAATTTAGTATAATATTCAACAGAATATCTCCTTCATGGTGATACTAATCTCTCTTTAAAAATAATCAACACAAAATCTCATTAGAGTCACACTATTTCAGAATTCAGGATAATTCAAACCAGACAGCTAAACTTACTTTTGTAAGTTACTGCCAATTTTCTTTAAAAACTCAGTGCCAACAGGAAAAGACATAAAAATAGTTTTGGTACTTTGCAAACATCAACTTACATACAAATAAATATAATATAATTTTTTATACATTCATGAGAAATTACACGAAAATTCTAAATGGCAATACTTGTTAATTCTGAACACAGCACAGAAGGGATCAGTGTGGTCTGCCCTGGAAAGACGTGACTTCAGCATTTCCCAGGCCATTTTCAAGCTGTGGGAGCTTAGAAAAAACCACCTGATTTCCCTGGGTCTCTGTGGCTTCTCTGTAAAAGGACAGTTAGTTTAGTAATACATCACCCAAAGACCAGGGGCTTTCTTGCACCCTCCAGCTTTTAGGTCTCTGTTATAACTTTCATGTAAATACCAAGTGTTTTTCTTTTAGATCTCTTCTTTAGTTCAAATTTCTCATAAGTTTAAACTGAACCACCCACAAATTAATTCAAATGAACAAGATTTTGTTGCACAACACACATCTTTCAGGCTACAATCTGAAACATATGTTGACACAAGGAATATATTTATCTTCAATGCTGCTCTGAGCACAAACAGAACAGAAAACCAAACAATGGATGATGACGATGATGATGCACTTTCTTCTCATCATGTTCATTTCTGTAGCAATTTCTGCCTTTTGGAGCCTAATGATCATGGAACAAAACAGCCATGGAATGGCAGTTTGTGCTGCTTGCTATCTGTCTGTTTGCTATTTCATAACCAACTTATGGTTTACTAAGACACTTCTTAGTAACCCAGCTCGGATTATCAGAATAATTCAAATGAGACCTTGAACTCAAACTCTTCTGTGTATGTAGTAGTATATGGTGATCTCTCACTTGAAAATGGATCCCATAATATTACTGTTATTTCTCAGAGAGAAGAGCCTCAACATCTAATGAATTATGATGTAAATAAGAAAAAGGGAAGAAAACAAAGTATGTGATTTAAATCACAAAAATGGTTTTAGAATCTAGTTGATATTTATTAACTGTGTGGCTTTGGGCAAGTTACTTAGCCTCTCTAGGCTTCAGCTTCTTTACCCAAGACGTGGGCATAATTATTCCTAATTCATAATGAAACCGAATGACTATATGAGATAAGGGATGAGACAGTGCCTTATACGTTATCTGCCACAGATGAAGTATTTGTAAATACTTTGTACTTTCCTTTCATATAGACATTTGTAAGCCTAAAGAATGCAAAAATATTCATCTTTACCTATGATAGGCAGACAAGTCTCACTTGAGAATTTTTATAAAGAGAAAGTCATTTTCTGAAGGTTTTTCATTACTATAATCAGAATTATTTGAAATATCCATTAAACACAGAGATAAACAAACAAATTTCTTGACTGTTTTTACCCCTTGCTGTTGGTATTGGTTTCACTCCACCCACTCCCAGCTTGACTGTTGTCTCCTAAAGGGCAGCCACAGGGGCTTATCTTGGTGTCCCCTGCCAAGCCTTGCAGAATCCTCACATGGAGTATGTATGATGCGAGTATTTGTTGAGCCAAATTTATCTCAAAATTCTTCTGTCCATCAAGACAGATTGTTTTTAACTCATATGGTATTTGGATACAAAACAGTCAACTTTCATGACCCCAGATGGGTCAGCAGATCAGAGACTACACAAGAAAAACACTTGACCTCTGTGAATTCCAACTAAGATATTCATGTTTCCTGGTTCTGTCAAAATACCCTTATCTCTAAGCAGAAAGAAAGGTTAGTATTCTGAAGGCCTGTTCGAGGTTTTCTGTTTGGTCTCTCCTTAGATCATAGTGAGCATTCCATTCACTGGTAACAAAAAGCCTGGTACTAACTTATTATAGAACTCTTAGCAACCAACACTTTAAAGAGTCATGAAACCCAGATGTTCGTTCCTTTGGCCTTTCAAGCACCCACTTCCATGGGGAAGAGCTTTTGCCCTCAGCCAAATAAGCACTCTTTCTTTTTCAAGTATCATCAAAATTCATACTAATGAAATTTTGATGATTTTTCAAGATTGTTCATTGACTTAGCAGAGATTTACACAACTACCACATGCCAGACAGTGTTCTAGATGCTGCTGCTTATTAGCATTAGTAGTATGAACAAAGCATCCCCCGCCCCCTTCCCCTCCACACACACCTGCTCTCTTGTACTATACATTCTAGCAGGGAAGGGACAAACAGTAAACAAAGAAGGTAAATATAATATAGTAAGTCTGATAGAGAGAAGTGCTAAGAGAAAGCTTCAAGAGAACAGAGGGGAGTCAGGTCTTGTAAATGGCAAGATTACAGAAAAAAGTAACAAAGACATCGAACTTCTATGCCTATGTTCACCCTATGGTGGTTATAATAATAATAATTATTATTATATGTTAATAATCTTTCTAGAAAATGTACTAACTAAGCTGACATATAAGAATAGGCAGAAATTAGACTAATGATAATTAGGCTAACAATAATATATTGATCAACAGGCACTCAGACGAGCAATTTCATGTGTTATCCCATGAACTGTCGCAATATCCCATGAATTCCATGTGTTATCCCACGAATCCTCTGGGGAGGAGGTGATTTTTAACCAATAAAAATAAGGAAACAGCACGATGAAGTTATTGGCCTGATGTCACAAACCTAGTGGCAGAGTTGGATGAGACTCCAGGCCTCAGGCTTTTGACACTAAATTGCCCTTTGCCCCAAGCCCAAGATATTATTTGAATCAACAGATTCAAATAAATATCTCCAAGAAATATAAGTGATACCTTATTTTCTAGAAGACAGAACAGACGTTTGATGTTCCACTTCCAGAGAGATTTACTAAATTTAATCCCTTCGCTTCACTCTAAATTACACTAAATTGCATGTGTGTCTTTCAGGGCAGAAAGTACCCAGTATTCCATAACTTTGAGCATTCTTAAGTTTTTGCATTTAAACAAAAAGGTTGTTGTAATTTAGGAAGGCAAAATAAGGCAAACCTACAGTGTGACTGAAGAATGAGCTCAAGAGAAAAGAAACGCAATGCTGATTAGACCAAGGTTACTGGCAAAGATCTGCGAGCACAGAAGCAAATCCTCTGCTCCCTGAGCTACCCAAATCCTAGACTCCCAACTCACAAACAAGAGCTGGGGTCTTAGGAAAAAGTTAGTGAGTATGTGGGCTGACATGAAAATTCACCCTTCAGCAGCAGAGAACAAGGCAAAACTCTCTAATTCCATGCTATGCTCAGGCAATGTAATTATGTTTTAATATTTATATCTTGCTTTATTCCAGGAAAGATAAGATAAACTAGATGTAGAAGAGAAAAAGAAAGGAGGAAAATATGGATTACACCATAGAATGGAGACAGGAATGGAGCTAATACAGAAATACAGGCCATGAAGACCTAAACATTTGCAGCAAGTGTAGAGGGGGTAAAAATTTAGCTGTAAGCTGGTTAGCAGCCAATCAAAGAAGAAAACCTAATCAGTTACACTACTCAGTGTCTGGAAGATAAAATATGTCAGTCGTGTTCATATAAGAGGAGGCATTACTAAATGATGTCCTAGCTCCCCGCAAAGAAATCTTTTCCAATTGATGAAAGGCAGAAGAGGGGGTGAGCTTCATTCTGCACAAAAAGGAAGACAAGATGGAGTGGACAGATTATGGGCTCCTTCCTCTACAGGTAACCTTGATTGTTGTAAGGATTAAAGGACACCATATTTGTAGTGCCTGGTAGGCTCTAATCCATGATAGGGGCTCAACAAATGGTGGTCATTATGATGAAGATGAAGATCAAAAAGAAGATAACGGAGAGAAGGAAAAGGTGGAAAAGGAGGAAGACTTCTTCAAGACTCAACTTTAGCAGTTACTTATTAAATAGTCTTGCTGAAGTCATCATGTCTCTGGGCCTCATCTATAAGATTGGGGAATATTACTTATTTCAAGGTTTAATGTGAGAATTAAGTGTGATAACATGTATGCAAGAATTTTTTAAATGAAAGTACCTTTTACAAGGAGGCTATGATTGCTAAGCAATTATTCTGTGATCACTTACACAGAGCCATACATAACTGGCCCTGAGTGAGTGTTCTCTTCCTATGGTGATGGAGAGTCATGGAGGTAAAAACCTCCTATCCTTTCCATTGTCTGCTGTAGACACATTTGTTCTCTTCTATCTAAAGGCTTTCACATGTACTGTTCCCTCTGCCTTGAACAATCGTCTTCTCTTACCACCCTTCACTTAGAATCACATACCCTTCATTCTGACATAAAAGAATAGGCAGAATAGGCTCAGCCTTTCTCTCTGAAAGTCTTCCCTGCCTTTCCTTACTGACTTTCATGTATCTCACACTGCCCTATTTGTCTCTGGTCCTAACACTGCCTTGCAATATTCAGTGTGCTTGTCCAGATCCTGACACTGAACCCTAAACTCCTCAAAGGTAAGGTATATGTCTCCTCCTTACCACTTAGCTGTGGACATGCAGCCCAGCACCAGCACATGGAAGGAATTCAGTAAATATTCACTGAATCATAAAAAAATAAAAGTGGATTCAAGTCATGTGATTCTTCCTTTTTTTCCTAAAATGCTGTGATGAACTGGCTGTCATTCTTTCTTGCACTGAAGATGTAGCATCCACACTCTCAACTGGAATTAACAAGTGCTAGAAATTATACTTAAACCTGTGCTCATTCATGTTTCAAAGCCATCTTCCAGAAAGCTTAGGAATATTTTAAAAAATTGTTAGATCTGAATATTTTTCATCTAAGAGTATTTAGAAAGGTTCAATAAGTCAGTTCAGTAAACATTTATCTTGAACCAAGTCCTTTTTTTCTAAACTTTTTACAACTTTGTTCAGTTCAAAAGAAATGTAATCTCTTATATTATTCCTTCATTTGTTTATAAATCATTAATATGATTTGAATGAGCTTTTAAAGATGAAAAAAATCACCTTTCATAGATTTAAAGCAGCTTTTTCTCTTAAATATGGAGGTCATTTTTTACAGAAGAAAATCTGAAATACACCATGATACTGTTGCCTCCTAATTTGTACCATTTGAAGTACCAAATTTGACTACATACATTTTTCTATTATGTTTCTAAATTTTCAGGATGTACCTCAGATTGCAGTGGGCCATTCAAAACTACTCAGCAAGTCAGCTGTCAAAAGCTTCAGACGTTTTCCAGCAAATAGTGAAAGGACATTAAATGTTTTGGTCATCTATAGCAACAAAGAGCTGTTGAATGGAAAAATAAAATTACTTGGGCTACTTAGTGAAGCTAATACCCAACATATGACCTTTCTTCACAACCTTATAAATATCTTCCACATCACAAGTGGTGCCAGAATTGAATAGAGAGACTTTAAAACAAGGCTGTTTATAGGCAATAAGATATTATCCTCTAGGACGTAGCAAACTGGCTTTCAGCCAACCTTATATTTGGATACTCCTGGAAGGATAAAATATGACAGTTAATTGGTTTATGTGAGAAGAGTAAAATATCTTAAACAAAAATATAGCCCATGCCAGTCAAGTGCTGCAGAAGAGTATTTTCTCAGAAAGCCACATCGACAATATCAGATATATATAAGCAGAATACCTTTAATAATAGTTAATAATTTATTAATGTTTACTCAGGAAATTCTCTTTCTCCCTTTACTCATTGGCTATGAGCCTGTACAATTCCTTCAAATTGAGCCAATCTGCAGGTACTCCAAAATCACTGCAGTTGATAGATAAGAGGTCTGATCTAATATATTTTATAACAAAATTTCCACATGGTACCCTAAATCCATGCTAAATTAATCTATCTCATATAGAGATAATGTGTAAAAGACTCTAGTGGCCAAATGATTCAACTCAGTAGTTTTGCAGCTAAGATTACGTGTCCCCTGTTATGTAATGGGATTATTCATAGAGGTTATTCATAAACAGGTTATTCATAGAGCCAAGTCTAGAATGCAGGTCTCCTGACCCTTGCCCAGGGCTCTGTCCACTACCCCATCTCAAGTCTTCAAAGCCTACTTTCCATGAGTAACTCACTGTTCCGAAGCTGTGTTAAAGCATGCACATGTGCACACATGTATACACACACACCCCTTTAAAGAGCATTGTATTACTCTGCTCTTGCACTGCTATAAAGAACTACCTGAGACTGGGTAATTTATGAGGAAAAGTGGTTTAATTAACTCACAGTTTCACAGGCTGTACAGGCAGCAATGGCTGCGAGGCCTCAGGAAACTTACCATCATGGCAGAAGGTGAAGGGGAAGGGAGCATGTCTTCACATGTCAGAGCAGAAGATTGAGTGAAGGGGCAAGTGCCAGACACTTTTAAAGCATCAGGCCTTTTGAGAACTTACTACTATGAGAACAGCAAGGGGGAAATCCACCCCTATGATCCAATCACCATCCACCAATTGCCTTCCTCAACATTGGAAATTACAATTTTACATTAGATTTGGGTGGGGATACAGAGCTAAACTATATCAATATCTACAGTTTGCTTGATTAAGAAACAATTTGTACACATTCCTGAGTCTACCCAGAAGGAGTGAAGTATTGTCTGAATGGAAAGTGTAGGGAAAGAAGTTTCTGGAAGCAAAAAGGGGACTATTCTCAAAAAGATTTGTAATCAAACTACAGAGAAGAAACAAAGGTACAGGCAGAAAGGAAGCCATGGTCATAGAAAGTAAATAGTGTGTTCACACAGAATAGCAAAGGTGTGCACCACAAGTATGGCCAGTAAAATCAGTGGAGAAGAGGACTCAAACGATGGCTAGGAAATGTAGAGGAGTCAAGAATCCGAAAACTCTGGACGTGAGATAGAACGTTCCCTTGATGAAAGTCCCAGGCAGCTCACTGGTATTGGTGGAGAACAGGATTTCCTAAAGGAGGCAATATGGTCAGAACATACCCATTTGTCCCTGACATAGAGGAACTTCCATTTGTGTTCACATCTCATCATTGTGATTCTGTGATGAATGCATGATCCCTGCATCAAATTCCAACTGGAGGAGCTCTTGCTTCCACTTGCAGTTTCAGACTTGCCGCAGTTTTCAATTAGCCCTTGTCTCCTCATCTACTGAAAAGATCAATGGTCAAACACCAGTGAGACCAAGGCCAAGCACTAAATCTAAGAACCACAGGCAGAATGGAGTTTAAGGCTGCCAAGCCAGGCATTTGAAGATGGGCTGTGATTAGACAAGGAAAAAAGCCACTGAAAAAAACTAATGAGGATATGTTTGCAGTGGGTGTTTAGGCTAGAATCAGGGGACAGAGGCGGGGAAGGTATGCAGTGGCTGGCTGAATGTAGCTGGCATGATTGGCATGTGAAAGACACAAAAAAGGAAAATTCTTATTTGTAATCATTCTACTCTATGTTTTCAAAAGACATCTGAACATACAGTAAGGCTAACTGCTATGGATAGAATGTCTTTTCATTTGCAATCTGCAATAGGATATTTTTTCCCAATCTGATGAATATTCTTATTAGTTCAGAGAAACAAAATCATTTGTTTGACTCTATACTTTTAATGGCCCTAGTAATTTCCAGCAAAGAATTGTAAATTAATCCAGGAAGACACTGTAGGGTTTCTTTCGTTTTGTTTGTTTCCAAAGGTAGTTGTGGCCCTGATGAACCACAAGCTCTGTGATGCCCAGTCACTTTACCCCTCCAAGTCCCTCTTGTGTCATCTGCAAAATTAAGGCGTCAGTTCAAAGACCTCTCCTTTCTCTCTTACTCTAGCAAGCCATAAATCTCGGAATATATTCTGGATCTGGCCTGAGTACATCTTTACGTAAACATTTTATCTATCTTGCTACAATAACAACCACATGCCCCAGATGGGAAAACTATGCTGGAAAAACCCCAAGGCTCTGTCAGCATAATGCATGGGTGTGGTGAAGACAGGCAACTAGATTGTGTGTGAGTCAAAAACATGATTAGAAAAAGGCAGATTCTGATAAACAGCTCAAGCTCATGGAATGTAGCTAAGAAAGACAGCATAAAAAAACAGTCCATAGATTCAGAATATCACAGGTCAGACAGGATAATAAAAACAAAATAAAACAAGAGAAGGGAAAAGATGCTTTTAGAGTGACACTACGGTGAAACATTGCTAATTACCATTCAGTTATTGACACCAAGCCTACATTTTCATTTAGGTGATTTTTAAACTTTCTTACCCTCATAACTTGTGGTCAAATCACGTCACTGCTCACCTCTCTCACCCCAAAATGAAATTCTGCATTATCCTGAAATGTGTGATTTGCATTTAAGAAAATTTTGAGTTTTTCAAACAATTAGGTTAGGTTTGAGGAAAACAAAAATGGAAAAGAAACATCCCTCCTAATTATTTCCACTCTAAATATTTTTTCTTAAACAGGATAGTTGCTTCCTATGAAACAAACCTGCACGTTCTACACATGTATCCCAGAACTTAAGTTTAAAAAAAAAATTAAAGATAGTTTCAAAGAACACCAAAACTTTATCATAATCTCCACTATTATCTAAAAATTTGCTCATAACTTATTTCAGAATTTGAAGGTAAACAGAAACTATTTTTCACTCCCATTACATAACTGAAGATACATAGGTTCAAAGAAGTCAAGTAACTTGATCAAGGCCACACAGCTGAAAACAGGAACATAATCGTCTGGGCTGTAGGTTTCTCCAAGTCTTAGACTACCCTGCCTGGCACGCCTCTTGTTTGGAGCAAAATGCTAGGCAACAAAGCTCCCACAGGCAGCCTTTTGGCAGAAATCTACTTCTGTTGGGGGTGAATGTGCTGAACCCCAATTGCTAAGAATAGCTCAAAGCACCTTGGAAGGAGTGCTGGTTTCTAAAGAAATCCCCACTTAAGGAGTGTGCCTCCTTCTCCTCAGCCCATCTGTCGTTATGAATCTCAAGTAACGCATCAGAGATCATTCAATCTATGGAAACATATTGAAGGTATTATATATGTCAGAGATGCCTTCTCTCATATTTCCATTAAAAGCTCCCAGCTATGCCAAAAATGTTTCATTCCCAAATAAGGTACATTTCAGTAAATGAGATGATGGATAGGATTTAAAGAATCCTCTAAGGAAGAAAGAAAGTTGCAAAAGGAGAGGGAAAACTTGCCAAAAAAGAAAACTGCAAGCAGTCTCATAAGAAAAGGTTTCTTTCTTTAATGATACACTGTCTTTTAAGGCCTGCAACCTGCAAAGTACAACTTTCCATTCGTGACACTTTTCCAAACTTCTATTTCAAAATTAGATAGCAAAGATCAGTGGACCAAAAAGTGGACAGAAATGAGTCTATGTGGATATGCATGTGTTTGTGAACATACATGCACAGGTGCTCCTGTGATCCTGGAATGCATTGTTTATTGGAAGAAATGCAATGATCCTAAAAGTGTTCATTTCCAAATCTTTTTCCAGTTTCAACTAGTGGCCTCAGTTTTGTGATGTACATTTAAACTTCAAAGGATCTTTCTACTTTAGGGAAGACCTTTCTCCGACAAGTATGAAATTTCCAGTCTGTTTCAGATACAAGGTGAGAAACTGGAGATACAATTGTGACCAGGACAGACCAAGTCCAGCTCACATTTAGATTATAGTCTATCGAGAAAGTCTTACACTCACATCTTTAGGACAACTTGTTACACATCTGTCAATGAGATCTGAAGAGAGTGCCTAAGTTCTAGAGACACGGCAGAGAGCAGCTAACTCATTTGCATCTCTAATACTCTAGATAACCTCAACACTGACAACTTGGAATCCTTGCAAGGTCCAAGGATATCTGTGCCACCATACTGCCAGAAAAGAGACATAACAAAAACTACTGGGGTGATTCTTCCTATTCATTTGAAGCTACCCTTGCCCCATGCTTTAGTAATTACCAAGCCTCTGGTTATTGCTCAGTTATTATCTTGCTTGACCTCACTCTGACATTTGCTAATGAAGATTATTTCTATATATACACCCAGTACTCCACATAGTAGATATTCAATTAATACTATGTATGATTAAAAAATAGGTAACACTAAAAAATAGAAATGGTAATCTTTATCATAGAGATGCAATATAGTCATAATACATTCAGTCTTTAAAATTATCCTTTAGTTTTCGTAGTACAGTTAACACTATTAAAATAAATGAATATTACATTGTTATTATTTTATAAGCAAACTTTTTCCTTGTGAATTTTATCACTCTATGTATTTGATACTCCTTTACCCTCCACCTTCATGGAGGGTAATTCAATGGCTTTCTTTTTCTCTTTTTTCCTTTTTCTTTCTTTTTTTTTTTTTTTTTTTTTGAGACAGAATTTAGCTCTTGTTGCCTAGGCTAGATTGCAATGGCACAATCTCGGCTCACTGCAACCTCCACCTCCTGGGTTCAAGCAATTCTCCTGCCTCAGCCTCCCAAGTAGCTGGGTTTACAGGCATGCATCACCCTGTCTAGCTAATTTTGTATTTTTAGTAGAGACAGAGTTTCTCCATGTTGGTCAGGCTGGTCTTGAACTCCCAACCTCAAGTGATTCGCCCACCTCAGCCTCTCAAAGTCCTGGGATTACAGGTGTGAGCCACTGCACCCGGCCATTCAACGGCTTTCTATCGGACATTCCAAAAGTGTTCAGCTGAGCACATCAACACATGCTTTGTTCACTTAACAAACACCCAGGAATGCCTAGAACATAGAAGGGATTTGGCATCAATATAAGCCACCGTGTATTGTTATATGTCATCGACTGAGCACACAAAATGTTGATAAAAACAAAATTGGTTGCCCAGTTCAGTTTTAAGGTACCACAGGAGATTTGATTATTGTATTTATGCTTTTTCACCTTCCTCTGGTTCTAGAATCTATCCTCCTGTCACACACTCCTGACGTTTTCCACCTCCCACTTGTGTGATCAAATAGGCTAATCTCTCCCTTTCTCTCTATCTAGCAATTGAGTCATGATTTCTATGCAAATAATCAATATGCTATATAACCACAAGTTCAGTGCCCTCTCTACTTTAGAAAAGAGCCAGTAATCTATCCAATTCATACATATATTCAAAAAGCTAATTTTTCATTACTACAACACATTTTTTCTTTTTCTTTTTCTTTTTTTTTTTTTTTTTGAGACAGAGTCTCATTCTGTCTTCCCAGGCTGGAGTGCAGTGGCGTGATCTTGGCTCACTGCAACCTCTGCCTTCCAGGTGCAAGCGATTCTCATGTCTCAGCCTCCCAAGTAGCTGGGATTACAGAAACGAGCCACCATGCCTGGCTAATTTTTGTATTTTTTGGTATATACGGGATTTCACTATGTCAGCCAGGCTGGTCTTGAACTCCTGACCTCAAGTGATCCACTCACCTCAGCCTCCCAAAGCGTTGGGATCACAGGCATGAGCCACTGCACCCGACCTTACAACACCATTTTCTGCAGAAGCAAAACTCTTCTCGTTAACATTGCCACTGCACTTGGCCTAACTCACTGTCTGGAAGGTTAGTATTATTCTTTCTACCACAGTAATAGAGATTAAGTTACATTATTTTAAAATAATTCTTCAGCATTCCTATCATTCTTTATTCTGGAAACAAAACAAATAAATGGTCAAACCATTCTCCATTCTAGTTTCCAAAGACCTTGGCTGGCTGTCATCCAATCCATACAGCATTCTCATACTGTTTGTTATTCCAAAGAATTCAAACAGGTTTTCTCTTCCTAATGGCAGCAATAATCATACTCCTTTTCTATTTCTCTGTAAGAGAGCACTGCAAAATCTGGAAAGTCTCAAAAGTATCATCTATTATTTTACCTTTATTAAAATCATATTAAAACATACTATTATGCCCATTTTACAGATAACAAAACTGATCTCAAGCAAGTTTAATGACTTGCTCCAGTTAAAATAGCTACTAAGTGAAGAGCCCAGGACACAATGGGGTCTCTTAAAGTCTCAGTCCACAGCCTTCCCCCGTAATCTTCTTGCCACATTCTCTTGTCCCCTGCTGGTGTTCAGAACATGCTGTCTCCAAAACACACGCTCCTGAACACAAAACTCTCTTCTTTTTTCCCCATGAACTCACTGCCTTCAGGAACTCTTTCAAAATTAGGAGGAAAAAGATATCTGAGGCAAAAAACTAAGGAGAAATTGTAGGGGTGTTTTTATATGTGTGCTTTCTTTAAAATGCAGCTTCCTTGGAGATATTAACAATTTCGCAAATGTTATCCACGCTTGGCATATTTATGGAGGCCTAACACAGTTTATGCTCACCAAGAGATGGAATATCAGACAGCATGTCACTAAGGGAGAGGGTGTTAGGGATAGAGGACAGACCTCAGAATCTCCTGGCTCTAATCACTTAGGCACCTTTCCAACTGGGCTATAAAAGCAGCAGCACTGTCAGTTGTCTGATGCATTCTGACACAGTAAAGAACGGCCATAAGCAGGACCCTGCCACACAGTATTTGCACTGGCCTGGAGGCAGCCACGCGCCTCCTTCAACAGCAATTTCTCATGCCTGCCCATTCATGAGAAACCTTCATGACTATGTTACAGTCAAGAGTCAGATGTTCCTATCACTTGTTCAAGGAAGTCTCAAGCCACTTTGTCTCTTTCTAAATTCATCTCCTGTACAACCTTCCAAGCCCCACAATGCACACACGTGTGCTCGCAACACCACCTCCATCACAGCTGAAATGAATCAGACTCTTCATTTATGTTGAAAAACTCTATTCCAAAAGGGACTTTAAGCATCCTGGACCAGGGAGATGCTCTCAGCTCCACCTTCTTTCCTCAGTCAATTCATAACTTTCTTGCCACCACAACCTGGCCCTCTCTATGATAGTAACTAAACTAAAATCATCATAGATGTGGCACTTTTCTAAAAAACATAGTGAACATTTTATTCATTTTTCATCATGAACGCCCACAAACTGAAGAAAACACAACATGGTCAGATAAGTTAAATGAAATATCCCAAGACAGAAGCAGATGATCCTGGAAGAATGCAGCTTACACAGGGATGGCTTTCCTCAGGGTTCACCAGCTCCAGAACCCCCTTTGCCTTCACTCCTACTCCTATTTCTCTCCAAGCTGGCTTTCTCCCTGTTTTTCTTTAAGTGATTCCTATTTTTAAATCCAGCCCCATCATCTTTGCCTCTGAAGATCTGTTTCCAGCTTTGACTGGAGGATAGAGTGTCTCCTTCCTCTGTGTTTCTGGAGTTTTGTCCACGTCTCTATTCTACCATATCTCACCTGGCATTGCAATCAGTCGGTAGTTTTTTTTTTACCCACCTCTCACAGTAGATTAGGAGATCCTCAGGAAGATAAACTATGTCTTCATTATAATTGTCTCTAGGACCTGCTAAATCTGGCCTGTAGGCATCCTTGGTAGGTATTTGTTCACTGCATCTTACAGTACCATGGTGTCATCTGAGTACCTGGTGATACCTTTGTGTTAGCATTTTAGTGTCAGCTAGGACTCTATGTCTTGTGTTTATCTTCACCATCAAACTAAGCTTCTTGGCGGCAGGAGGATGGCATTTCTTTCTGGCACTCTCACAGCACCTACCACAGTGCTTCGCTTATGGTTGATATTCAAAGATAAATAATTATCAACAGTAATTATCATTCCCCTGTCGAGGTGTGGAACTGCCAATAACGAAAGTCCCAGATTGACCATATATTTGTGACATTGCTCCCAAACAGAATGCGGTCTTTAGTCCAAGAAAAGGATGCCAAGCCCTTGCAGGTATTCATGCCACTTGACTGCCTCAGTCTCCTTTCAGTCATGGTACCTTCCCATCAGACCTCCTTTGGCTGAGCTGAAGTGAGAAACTGCAAGTATAAAAGGCATCCTTTTTCTTCACGAGAGCACAATCACATAAAAATAAGCACAAAACATTTATACAAAGGATGATGGCACCAAAAATTAGGAATGTGTAGAAGCCACTTAAAGTGCAATGACCAGTAGCATCAGGCTCAAGTGAACATGGTCAAATTCCAACCACTATCTGAGATCAACAGTCTTGTCATTTCTTGGTTCTTAGGTAGATATGAGCTCAAGGCATAGCAAAGCATGGAGCAAAATGAAAATTATAATTCACTCATGTTATGATTAATTTTAGTCCTAACTGGTAACCACCAAAGTGAATGGTAAGTTTGACAAAACATACATTAACCCCTTCCCTGCTGGTAAACATTAGAATCCTCTAACATTCCCCCATTCCTAAAAAAGTAGGGGATAATTACTTTGACAAAACCAAAACCTTGGAGAGAAAATGAATTGTAATTTATATCAGGGTGTGACTTTGTGATAAATAATTCAGAAATAATTTTAATTTAAGAATATTTGTTAAAACATTGTCGATGCACAATTATATACCTACACTGCCCAAGACACTGACCATGACACTTGAAATGTGGCTAGTCCAGATGGAGATGTGTGGTAAGTATAAAACACACTTCCAAATGCATAGGCTTAGTCAAAACATGTGAAATATCTCATTAATAGTTTTTATATGAATTTCACAATACACTTTGGATATGATGGCTTAAATAAAACATATTATTAAAATTAATTTTATCTGTTTATTTTTACTTTTTTGATGTAGTTACCATAAAATTTTAAATTATATATGTGGCCTCCGTTTTATTTCTATTGGATAATACTACTATAGATGACACGGCAGCAGACACCCAGTAAAACATGGCTTATGCTACAATTCACACTGCTTTCCTCAAACTCCAAGTGCAGGTAAGACAGTCTGGTCTGGGATCAGCTTTAAGGATATGTAGTAAAATTCACCACAGCAGAAACAATAAAACTTGTATCCAAATTTAAATGGAACTAAGAAGAGAAGAAACAAGGAAAATACAAAAGAATGGAAAATTCCAAAACTATAACTTTTTGATCACAGAAAATAGCATATGCACTCCTCTACTGGAGACACATACTGAGATACTACCTCCTCCCACCTCAGCTCCTTCATACCTAGCTCCCTGATGAAGACCCATCAAGTCACCCCTCCCAGTAACTGTCCTCAGGAGACACTAAACAGTACAGAGCTTGGTAATGAGAGACAGACACTCCTTCTGCTACTATGGATGGATAGTTACTGAAGGTCACTAATATCTGATGCAAATTTCCAGGTGTTCCTTACGGAAAGAACGGTAGTCTTTGGTCCTTTCAAATGGATAAGTATAATTTATTTCTTATGTTTCCATTAGAAGCACAAGAGGGGAAGCCCAGAGGGGGATAATATTTACAAAATACAAAGCAATTACCTTTCTTCTTCCTCCAACTTCCAAGACAGGGAGGAAAATTCATTGATGAGTATTTATTAGCTAATGATGAAAGGGCACTTCAAAAATGAAAATGGCTCTAAAATGCACTGCGTTATCCTGATTGCAGAAAATGGAGACTAAAGGGAAAGGGCGCTCTATAAAATGTCCTCTGCAATTGGCTCAGTCTCTCATGAGCCATTCAGATTCCTTTGTCCCTCCCACAATAACTTGTCTTCATGGTCATAGCCAAGAACACATTCTTTGTTTGGTTACATAAGCATCTAAAAATAGCAATTTATCATGGAAATGCTAAAAGATCCTTGAACATAGTGTTTTAACGGACTATTAAGTTATTGCAGTGTCTGTTTTCTTTAACATATTATAATTAAAGATAAAATCCTTTTGGGTACTTTTCAAACTAGAAGTATATCAGTCTCATGCTTTGGATATTTCTTCATCTTGAAAAACATGAAGAAAGGTTTCCTGTGGTCAAAGAAGTTTCACCACAGGCAGGGAGATGAATTTTCTCCTCATTATTGAGGTACAATAAAAAAAAAAAAGAGGAGGCTAATTCAAAGTGTAATTTATTTTTCCTGTCTGTCTAGCTAGGTTTGATAAATGGCCGGGCGCGGTAGCTCACGCCTGTAATATAAGCACTTTGAGAGGCTGAGGCGAGTGGATCACGAGGTCAAGAGATCGAGACCATCCTGGCCAACATGGTGAAACCCCATCTCTACTAAAAATACAAAAAAAAAAAAAATTAGCTAGGCGTGGTGGCGCACGCCTGTAGTCCCAACTACTTGGAAGGCTGAGGCAGGAGAATTGCTTGAACCCGGGAGGCGGAGGTTGCAGTGAGCTGAGGTCGTGCCACTGCACTCCAGCCTGGTGCCTGGTGATGGAGTGAGACTCTGTGTCCAAAAAAAAAAAAAAAAAAAAAAAAGATAAATGAATTCAAAGTAAAAGAATCCGAGAAATTAGCTGGCAGAATATTTAAAGGAAACCTAATAATGCATTTCTCATTTCTTCTTTAGTTGAGAACTTTATAACTGAAAGAATCCCAAGAAATAATCTAGTTAATTTCCTTCTAAAACCAGAAGGGCAGTTTATGGCCATAGCACCCTGAATGCTCCCAATCTCATCTAAAACCACAAGGGTAACATACCCACCAAAGTTACATGGCAGGGCTGGCTCCCTGTCCTCTGTCCTGGATCACGTGTTCACTCACCTTAGCACCCAGTGAGTGAACGAGTGGATAAATCAATGAAAGAAAGAAAGAATAAAAGAAATGACTCAAATGGAACTTGAGTACCCTGGGAGGTATATGATACCAAAGTGTTAAGCTGGGGCCATGGAAAGTAGAAAAAAAATAAAGAAATGTAGTGGACTTTCTTCACAAAACTAACAAATGACCGAGACGATATAAAGAGCCATGAAGGCTTCCTATACAGCCAACTTCTTCAGTGTTTTTGTATTTTTTTAAATTTATTTTTATTTTATTTTGTAATTTTTGAGAGAGAGTCTCGCTCTGTCACCTAGGCTGGAGTGCAGTGCCACAATCATAGCTCCCTGCAGCCTTGACCTTCCAAGCTCAAGCAGTCCTCTCACCTCAGTCTCCTGAGCAGCTAGGACTGCAGTTGTGCACCACGTTGCTGGCTAATTTTTTCTTTATTTTTTGTAGAGACGGGGTCTCTCTGTGTTATCCAGGCTGGTCACAAGATCCTGGGTTCAAGTAGTCCTCTTGCCTTTGCCTTCCAAAGCACTGAGATTACAAGCATGAGCCATCATGCCTGGGCCAGTGTTTTGCTTTTTTTTTTCAATAATATATTTTTGAGATTAAATGCACATCACATAAAATTAGCTATTTTTAAGGAAATAATTTAGTAGGATTTAGTAAATTTACAATATTGTGCAACCACCACCTCTAACTAGTTTTGAAACATTTTTATCATCCCCAAAGAAAACTCCATACCCATTCAGCTTTCCATTTTCCTCTTCCATTAGCCCCTGGAAACCACTAATCTGCTTTCTGTTTCTATAGATCCACCTATTCTGGAGATTTCACATAAGTGGAATTACACAATATGTAGTGTTTTGTATCTGGCTCCTTTCACGTATGTTGTTGTCAAGGTTCATCCGTATTGTCAAGGTTCATCCATATTGTCAAGGTTCATCCATATTGTCAAGGTTCATCCATGCTGTAGCATGTGTCAGTACTTTATTCCTTTTCATGGCTGAATAATATTCCATTATATATATATGCCACCATGTAGTCAACTCTTTCTTATCCATATGTAACTTATGGGTGATAACTTTTGATTTTCAGTACTCACCGAACTCCCTGCCATCAATTAACATACTCTTAAGAGTCCTCACTCAGAAGCCAGTCATTGTTCAAAAAAATGGAAAGCTGTTTTAATATTGCATCAAGTCAATATAATGACTCTCTTTTAAAATCTGTTATATTCTACAAACATTTCTAATGATAACCCAAGGAAGTCAGTACTATTATCATTATTTTTGTTGTGAAGATGAGAAGACTTTGTTGTAGTGGGCTGAAGTAGCCATTCAGTGTCACAGCTGGTAAATAGCAAGACCAGAACTGGACAAAGCCTTCCCTTTCCATCCACTGCCCAGGGTCCGAGCTCAAAACTTGTTCCATTTTTAGAGCAGAGATCTGAAATTCTGAGGTACTCACTGCACATTGCCCAGCCCCACTCGCTCTACTTTGTTCTAGTAATTGAAGAAATTCCAGGAGCAGTGAGATAGAGTCCTGTAGATGAGGGGGCTTGAATTAAGGAAGTTCCCAGAAAAACCTCCAAAGAGGGACAGGAATAGATATGAGGACTGAGCAAACTCTCAGAGCAAAGCTTCAGGATATTTCAGAAGTAACGAAAGAGATAAAATGAAGCAGGGATGAGGTTTGTTTGATGTTCAGTGGTGGGTTGATTGGTCCAAGTCAGAGCTTGACATAAATTCCAGTGTTAAATAGAGATATTATGGAAGGTTGACCATTATGACAGCATAGATAATTGAGATGACAATAATTGTACATGCCTTTCAAAAACTCAAATGATACAGCATAAGTTCTCCCCATAGGCACAGTGCTTTAAAGTTTATACAACGCTTTCACATCCATTATCCCCTGAGGTCCTCAAAACAACCCTGTGAATTAGGATGGGTATTCTACCCATTTTCTTGATGCAGAAATTGATAAGGAAAGTTGAAGCCTGTAGCCACACACCCAGTAAGTCATGAATCCGGGACTCAGATGAAAGTTTCTTAAGCCTGTAAGTCTTGAATTCTCTCTGCAACACCACGCCACCTCAGGCCAAATTCAAGGGAAAAACAATTAACCTAAATTAGTTCGCAAAAAGGAAAAGAGCCGAGAAATAAACATTGCTCCAGGCAGAAGGAATAGCAAAACACAGCATCTCACACTGTTGATGGGGAAAAGGGTATGACTTGGTCTTGAGTGTTTCTTATTTTGTAGCTCACACACACCCCTTCTCAAAAATCTTAAGTCATGAGACAAAGGTTACGTCTGAGATAGTAGGAATGTAGCCTGCTACCTGTAAAGGAGGAGTTCAAGGTTTTTTCAAAGTTCAGATCTTTTCAAATCAAAATAGCTTCAGTTAATCCAGGGATATGCACAGTTACATTTTATTCTGAAACACTGGGCATTTTATTTTGTCTGTAAGATTACCCCTTCTTTAATTACAAGCACTTACTCAGGAAAGAAGCCTTTCTGTGACACTGTCATGTTATTTTTCTAAAAACAGAATAAAGCCGGGTGCGGTGGCTCACACCTGTAATCTCAGCACTTTGGGAGGCTGAGGCAGGCAGATCACTTGAGGTCAGGAGTTTGAGACCAGCGTGGTTAACATGGCAAGAGCCCCATTCAAACTAAAAATTCAAAAACATAGCCAGGCGTGGTGGCGCATACCTGTAATCCCAGCTACTTATGAGGCTGAGACATGAAAATCGTTTGAACCCGGGAGGCAGAGCTTGCAATGAGCCAAGATCACACCACTACACTCCACCCTGGGTGACATACATACATACATACATTAAAAATAGAATGACTCAAATCTGGGGCCTCTTCATTGGGCTGTAGGGCTCTGAGGTGGCAGCTCGATCATCAGTCAAGAAGAAATGGGCTGCTCTTCCCCAGTTTGAAGGGTCCAGATAGAAGAGCTCCCTCCCCGCCACAGTTGTGGATGGCCCACCAGCTCACTGTCACTACCATTTTGTTCTGCTAACATCTTGGAAGCTCCTTACACATCATGCTATAGAAATAGGAGAGGATTTTACAGTATCTGGGATTTATAGGCGTAAATTCCATTAGCCAGCCTCCCAACTAATCATTATTCTAACACTCAGCATGGGGTAAATTATAATTGATGGTAATACATGAGTAGTAATGATTTATTTTAGTCTCTCTAAACAGTAGAATAATATCTGTGTTTATTCTAGGGTGGGGTGGAGGGCCAGTGTGTGGGAAGGAGGGAGAAAATGGTCACTAGTGAATGTTTTTCCCGTCTTTCTAAAAGCTTATCAGACCTCAGGTGGACTGACCTTGGATATATATCAGATGAGTGGAAACTTAGATGTCTGTGTGTTTGGTTGAGTTCTGATTCATTTCATTATTGTCTAAGTGGTTAGGCAAATTTTGACCTGTCATGTCTTCCACTCTCTAGCTTCTGCTGCTCAGCACTGGGTGACCTTGGTGAAACATTATGGCCCTTGCACTACCATGGTGTCTGGTAATGCAACCTGAATCCAGAATCAGGTGCCCTAGACTTGAATCTTGCAGTTGTCATTTATTAGTCATGTGACCTTACCTAAACAGCAAGCAGGCTAATGAGCCTGCATTTCTTCAGCTGTGTACCGAAAATAATACACCTACTTCTCGGCACTGTTAAGGAAATAAAATAAAATAATGTGTACTTTTTAAAACTTGAAAGCTTTAAAGTGCCATTCAAATATAATTTATCTACCCACTAAACACATGCAAGTCACTATTCAGGTGAAAATAATGATTTACATACTTCCTTGTGTTAAGTTTATTGCCATGTTTTCTTAGTCATTTTCACAGGATAAAATTAAGAGGACATTCAAGTAAAACCAGACCATGAAAGGGCTAACTTGGTATGTTCTAGGCATAGAGGGTAGGGAGGCTTATGTTAAAGTGGTTCAATTTAATATCTCACATGTCACTCAATGTAAATGCAGTCCCAGGGACTGACCCATGAATGCCCTGTTGTTGAAAATCTCATAATGAAGAAGAGAATATGACTTCACCAGCCTCCTTCCTACCCCTAGAAGGGTTTCCATCATTTCATTAAAAGAGAAAATACCCACCACATACTGCTCAATATGGTGACTGGCTCCTGAACAGTCAAGACGTTATTTTCAAACACATTCTTTCCTTGCTTTTCCATCCCCATGGGGCCCTGCTCTAATTCCTGGCCTTCTGAAACTCTGTGGCTGCTGCTTCCATCTTACTGAGCAGATTTTTAAACAAAGTCCCCTTGCTGTGTGCACAGAACAGCCCTCCAGAGCTGCAGGCATGCCGGTCAAGGGGCTCAATGTTGAATTTATTTCCCACATCTTGGACGTGGCATTGCTCTCTCTCTTCCCTCCCTCCCTCCAGTCTCCTCTCCCCGCCTCCCCTTCATTCCTAAATCCTGCAGCCATGACAGAAATAAATTAGCTAGAGGTACAGGTCACACCTTGGAGAGCAGTAAACGTTCTGTGGGAAATCAATAGAGAAGATGGGATTCTCAAACAGCTGAAGCAGAAGGAATGATGCATTGATGGCTATACATAAACCAAACAAAGGAGTCTGAGAACTGCCTTCTGGGGAGGGGCCCGCACACTCGGCTTCATTTATTCTAACACCTGAACCCGACTCAGCACTGCAGAAAAAGACACCCCGTAGATACCTGGGCTTTTTTCCTCAGGAAGGCTCAATGTTGCTGGGTAAGTGTTGGTGAAAATGAAAATTTATGTTCAGATTGTGGATGTTAATGCTGGATCCCCCCTCAAGGAACCCCCTGGAGAACCCTGAGTGTGTGAGACATATATCTGTTTCAGGGAGACCTCCCCATCCACAGATGTGACAGCAGAAGCAAGAGAGGGATTGGCTGGATAGTTAACTGAAGAAGTGTAATTCTTAAAGTAATTAAGTGTGATGTGTTGGAAATGCCTAGGCTTTAGGCTCTGACAGACCTGGGTTCCAGTCCTGGCTTAAGCACTAGGTAGCAGAAATGGGCAAGTTCCATTTACAAAGTGACAATAGGAGGTCTACCTTAGAGGCAATTGAGCAAATTAAATGAATAATGCACATAAGCACCTAGTACAAAATAGGCACTCAATAAATGCTAGTTGCTTTCCCTCCCATCCCCCTGCCTGATTATAAGTGGCTTTGTCATGTCTCTGGAGTTCTACAACTTCTCCCACATGGAGCTTCACAAAGGCAGGCCCTTATAAAATTTTTATCTGATGGCTAAAGCAATGTCTAGCAACAAGAGGTGTTCAGCAGGACTTTTGGTGCCCTATGGTCTCGATCTGCAGCCAAATGCCACCCCAAATAAGGTACCTAAGTTAAAGCAGCGTGCCTGCTATGGAAACGCAGGGATGAAATACAGTCCTGCCCCTGAGCCCTTCGTATCTAGAAATCTGGAAATTTCCACTGCTGTATACCAAGAGCCTATTTTTCTCCTGTCTTCTCTTGCCCTTTTTTTTTCTGAAAACTGCATTTTTATTCTCTTTTCCTCCTCAGTTTGAGCCTTCCTCACACACAGCTGAATTTCAGTAATGAAACAAATACTTACAGTGAGAAGCCATCATAAATTATCTAGCAAAGAAACGTTTTAATAATCTCAATCTTAAAGTGTTTAATTGTGGTAAAATGTAGATAGCATAAAGTTTACCAGCTTAACCATTTCTAAGTGCACGTTCAGTGACATTAACTACATTCATATTGTTGTGTTACCATCACCATCATCCATCTCCAGAACGTTTTCACCTTCCTCACCTACAGCGCTGTGCCTACTAATCAGAACTCTCCATTTACCCCTTTCACAGCCCCTGGAACCTGCCATTCTACTTTCTGTTGCTATAATTTTACTACTCTAGAAACCTCCTATAAGTGGAATCATATGCTATTTGTCCTTTTAGGCCCGTCTGATTTCACTTACCATAACGACCTCAAGTTTCATCCATGTTGTAGCATGTGTCAGGATTCCTTCCTTTCTAACACTGAATAGTTTTCCATTGTATGGATATACCACATTTTGTTTATCCATACATATCTGATGGGCACTTGGATTGTCTCAACCTTGTGGCTATTGTGAACAATGCTGTTATGAATATGGGTGTGCAACCATCCCTTTAAGACCCTGCCTTCAATTCCTTGGGGATATACCCAGGAGTGGAATTGCTGGGTCATATGGTAATTTTATTTTTTAATTTTTGAGGAGCCATCATACTGTTCTCTATAGCAGCTACACCATTTTACATTCCCAGCAATAGTGCAAAAAGGTTCCAACTTCTCCACATCCTTGTCAGCACTTGTTATTTTCTGTGTTTTTGAAAGTAGAGATTCTAACATCTTTTCACGGTTCGTATCATCGCTGGGAAAATGGGGGCCATATATGAGTGCCAACCATTTGTTTGGTAGCCTGACTTGTTCATTTCTCCTTAAATACAGGAAGTTCTTAAGGTCAACCAGATTCTGCTCTGGCTACAGTTTCTGTCTAATGTCTCTGTCTTTTGCAAGTCTTCCATCTTCCATTAATTCAGGAAATGTAAAGTTAAGTTGAACAATTCAAGAGTTTTCAGTACTCTGATATGAAGCAATTGGCCTAGCTCAGTTACTTATTCTACCCTCCATCTCATTAAATGAAAAAGGAAGCCTTTTTTTTTTTTAGACAAAGTCTCACTCTGTTGTCCAGGCTGGAGGCAATGGCACACAATCTCAGCTCACTGCAAACTCCACCTCCCGCTTCTCATACCTCAGCCTCCTGAGTAGCTGGGACTACAGGTGCTTGCCACCACGCACAGCTAATTTTTGTATTTTTAGTAGAGATGGGGTTTTGCCATGTTGGCCGGGCTGTTCTCAAACTCCTGACTTCAGGTGATCCGTCTGCCTCGGCCGCCCTAAGTGCTGGGATTACAGGCGTGAGCCACCGCGTCTCACCGGTGGAGAAAGAACAGAAAAGGTAAGAACATTAGAACCTACTAAAAAATACTGAGATAGCTTGGAGAATAAAAGTAACAACTCTCATATAGCAGGCTACGTTTTTAAAAATCATTTAATATATTTACTTCGTTAATTTTATTTTATTGTATGTGAGAACACTTAACATGAGGTCTACCTCTTAACAAATTTTTCATGTACAATATTGTTGACTATAGGTACAAGGTTGAATAGCAGATTTGAGCATCTCACCTGAGAAAATTCCCATTGACAATTTCAGATGTGGAAACTGAGGCACAGTGAAGTGAAATCCTTTACCCAAAGTCAGACAGCAAGTAAATTTCAGGGTCAGGATCCAAAACCTAGTCATATCATTCCAAATCCCATTGTTTAAAAAACGATACAATACTACCTAACGATTACTAAGCTCTTTACTTCTGAAACTGCAAAACTTTTAAGGACCTATTTGTAAAAAGCAAACAAAAAAAGAAACGTGGTTTGAGCTTGCTGTTGAAGTGGAATGGTTCCCTAAAGGCGGGCAGTATACAGACTTCACCAAGCACTAACTTCATGGGATGTGACTTGTTCAACTCTGGAGAATGCATGTTAATGGACTCAAATCGAGGCAAGACATAGGCATCACCCATGAAAGGAACGTAGTCTATTGGACAACAGCAGTCCTTTCCACCTAGAATGTTTCTTAAAGGCCTTGTGTGACACACAACATCCTATGCTCAGCTGGTGAATCATGTGACTCTTCGTTGCCTCAGGGGCCATTTATTTTTCTCCTATGGGTATAGGTTTCCTCCTCTTTAAACTTCCCAGGGGTATTGTGTACTTTAAACATAATAGTGATAAAGCATGAAACCTAGCATCGGGTGTGTAATAGATGCTCAATAAACCAATGCCCATCCCCCTCCCCCTGCTGTATCCCTAGAGTAGCTTTTCTTTCCCAGCAGGGACAAGTGGTTGATGGCCATGGAGAGGCACCTGAAAGAGAACTGTGAACTGAATTGTAAAGAAAATAAGAATTTTAGGCTGGGTGTGCTGGCTCACACCTGTAATCCCAGAACTTTGGGAGGCCAAGGCAGGTAGATCACCCAAGGCCAGGAATTTGAGACCAGCCTGGCCAACATGGCGAAACCCCACCTCTACCAAAATTACAAAAATTAGCCAGGCATAGTGGCATATCCCTGTGGTCCCAGCTACTTGGGAGGCTGAGGCAGGAGAATCACTCAAATCCAGGAGGCAGGGGTTGCAGTGAGCCAAGATCACACTACTGCACTCCAACCTGGGTCACAGAACAAGACTCCTTCTCAAAAGAAAGGAAAAATAAATTAAGAATAGACATTTAGAATATTTAACCATCAACCATCAACTGCTGTCCCTGAAGTTGGCCTCACACTTCTGCACCAACAGACTTGTTTTACTGATCTGCATTTGAGTGCTCCGTGCACTTCTGTGTACCATTTATTCATCTAGACTGCACGTGCTTTCAGGGAGTGGCCCCTCCTTTTGTTTGGTCTTGCAGCCTTGTGACTGCGCACTTACAGTTACCAGTTCTCTATACAGAGAACAGTCCATTACGGATCACTGATTTGGTCAGAAACAGGCCCTTGAGCTTCATCTCTCTAAAGGGATTTCTCTAACATAATGCTATGTGTAAGCCAGGAACCTCAGAGCCCACTTAGTGGACCTCAAGAGCCTGGTCAGCACTTGTCAGAAGGCCCCCCAAAACCCAAAATCTTGACAGTTCTAAAGCCTGTCTGCATATGTGCCTTTACTTCTTTTTTGACTCCCACTGAACCTATAAGCCTGTAATTGACTTCTTTCCCTTCATAGAGATTCCTCACTTCCGAGAAGCCTGCTTAACCGCATTGGAAAGTCACCAAAGATAACTAGATTTGACTCAACAAATGTGCACTTATCTCAGACACATCTGCCCGGATAGCCTCCCTCTGATCTCTTTGTGGACTAAGAACAAGAAGAATAAGCGTTTTGCCTGAATGAACTCTCTGTGCCATTTAGCACATTTTTATATTTTCAATAAATATGCCTTAAGCACTACTCATCTTGTGGTGTTAATTTACCAACACAAGTGCCCTGAGTATCTGTGGGTTGAGCTAAGAGCTATCCGGGATTCACAGTAAAAATAGCCCATGCTTACCTTGGGTGATACAACACAAGCAACAAATAAGAACATATGCCAATCAAAGCATTTTAGGGGTTTAGTCTGCTGTGTGAAATATCATGTTAAGTAATTTACATGCATTGTCTCATATAATCCTCATAGCAACCCCTTGGTATCCCCATTCTACACATGATGAAAAAGAGATACAGAGAAATTTAGCAAAGTCCATGTGCTTAGTCACTACACCACACGACACACACTTTGGGATTCCACAGATAGGATTTAAATTCAAGTCTCCAGCTCCTTGAGTGTGACAGTGGGTGCAGTAACATACCGTCTCCATCTGGAGTTTTCTCCTTCGCAATGGGGCAATATCCAAAGTCTCCGGTGCTGCCACGCTTTTCACCTTCATGAATCATGGAACTCCTCTTTTATAACCTCTCTACCTCAGTAACCCAGGGATTCAGGATGGTATAGAATTTCAACCTGAATTCCCATCTAGCCTCTATCCTAACCTTAGGTAGCAAGTCATTCAATCTTTTAGTTTCATCATTTGTCAAAAGAAAATAACAACACTGGCCCAATCTATTTTAATAGGTAGTATTGAAGATAAGATCAAAGGAAACATGTCAAAGTCTCCTGAAAAGCTTCAAATACTTCTCCAATTATTATAGTAACGGATCCAGTTTCAGAACTTATTGCGCAGAATGTCCTTGTCCAAAACTTTAAAATGAATGGGGAAACTGAGTTCAAGATACAGAAATGAAACCCAGATTATTTCTATTCTTGTATAGGTAGAGACTTGGACTGGAGCTCCAGGTATCTGTAGGCTTGCTCCAGCCCGGACACTGCATTGGGCAAATCACTGCACTTCACTACAAAATAGGGATGTGATACCTGCCTTCTCCCAAATCCTATGGGTAGGATGTGGGCAGTAGACAAAAACACTCAGAAAGCTTGAAACAAGAAAATCTCTAGAAAGTCAATTATATGCATTGTTTTAATGTGGTGTCAGATTTTTTTTTCTCTCACTCATTTTCCCTTGTCTTGATCTAAATTTTATCCAGATGTGAACATGAAGAGGCCTGTCTTTGTTCATTCTCTGCTTCTTTGCATGCCCTTTGGTTTTTCTTTGTGCCCTCAAAAGGCTTTGGTGCTATGCTGCAAGACACAGGTCATGAAGGGGGAACAGTTGGGGTGTTGCAGGGAGAGTGCAGTATTAGGAACGAGGACTCAGAGTAAAGAGTTGCAGCACACTCCAGAATGTGCACCTCCTCTTCGCCAACAAGGAGACAAGGTGATGAAAAGATCCCTGGCTCCAGACAAATGCCCTCAGCCTTGCAAAGCGTTCCAAGAGGCAGCGTCCCAAAGCCCAGACTGCAAGTGACTTGCGCACGCACACACACACACGCTCACACACACACTTCCATGGAGAACTGTGGTCTCGCATCCCAGGAAAGGTTTGTTGTTTCAATTAAACCTCATCAAGTTCTGTGCCACATGTCAGGGAAGAAAGAAAAAGAAAACAAACAAGACTGAATTACTCCAGCTATCTCCTTAGGGATTGATCTGTATCGAATAAACCACCATCTACACATAGGGAGAAGCTTTTACTTATGAAAAACAGAGGCAGGTGCAGAAGAGCAGCATTTGGTACTAAATCAAAGCTCTGGGAGCAGAAGGAAGTGGATTTAGATGCATCCACTTAGCTCCTCCTGATATCTAACTTGCAGGGTGGGGGACAGATCACAGGCTTGGTTGGGTCTGGCCTCTGCTTCCTGGTCCCCCCTGAGGTCCGGTCCCACTTTGCTCACTGCTTCAGCTGCCCAGTAAGAACAGATGGACAGGAGTTAAAAGAGCAAGGTCAGCTCATCGGCTAAGTCTCATTTCACACCCTGCCCCACCTCTATCATCCCTTTCTGGGACATAAAGATGAAGAAAGCAGGGCAGGAGTGCTGCTGCATTTGATTCCGGCTGAAACCATGGTCGTTTCATTTACATCCCCTGAATAGCTGGCCAATCTGATTTACACATTGATAATATGTGATGCTTTGTATTCCAGCAAATATTTAATCCCTGACCGATCAATAATCCTCGCCTGGTTGTTCTTTTTTGAAAAGAAATAAATCCCCTTTTACTCCTAAAATTCTTGAATAAAATTAAACTGCTTTAGCCTAGGATGCACTGCTTCTACATGAAGCCATGTGGTTTCATAACCTCAGTCCTCAGATGTTTTTAAAGGGGCCGTCTTTGCTAACTTGATTTTTCCAAGATCCTAACATCTCTCTCATGAGTCCTCTGTGTTATCAGCTGATATTATAAGACAGCCCTTTAAGATCTGGTACACTTTTTAAAAAATTAAAAAGTAAAATTAATAACCTAAACTGAATCACTGAGTATATAGCATGCAGTATTCTTTTGCATTTTTTGCTTACATTCACCATGACGGTCTTGATTCAAATTCTTTATTACAAACCTTTCTATAAACCATTTCCCTCCAAAACTACATTTTTAAAAAAACTCTATTCCTACACAGATTCTTAAAAAGCTGTACTCTTGTCTTAGAGTTAAAGTTGAATATTTTGAAAAACGCACATTAAACATGGAAAGAGATGGCTCTCCTCTCTGTAAGGAGCTCCCAAGGCAGCCTCAAAGCTCACCAAAAGTTCCAAAACAATATCCACAACAAAACAAACTCTCTTTCATCTCTGGCAGCAACAAAAGCAATAACTTTCACCAAACCTACCCAAGCCAAGAATTAATATAACACAAAACACATCCACATTCAGACCATTACGGCTACATCAGCTCACCACAATATTTGTTTGAAAAACACATAATTTGTGGTAGAGAGAAAGAACCTCTCATACAAAAAGAGGTTCTTTCAAATGCAAATTAACCAAAAGACATATTTTCCCTGTGTTTGGGAAATCACTCCAACGCATGAAAAACATAGTTTTTGTGTGGAAAAAAAAAAGTCAGTGTACACCCACCAGTTAAAAAGGCAATTAAATTTACTGTAGATTATCTTAACAGTTAAGAAAAGTTAATTCCTAGCTCCGTAAGTCTTTAAGAACTTTATTAGCATTTACTGACCTAAGTAGTCTTCAGTTCCCAGGTAGCAAAGTTTCTTTTCTTCTCCACTGAAATGCTCACATGGACACTGAAGGACATTGTATTACTGAACTGATCGGAAAAGAATATTGTTTCCATTCTTCTGGAGGAAAAAAAATGGAAAGAAAGAAAAGAAAGAAGGAGGGAAAAAAGAAAGAGAAAGAGAGAAAGAGAGAGGAGAGAGAAAGAGAGAGGAAAGAGAAAGAAAGAAAAAGGAAAGGAAAGAAAGAAAGAAAGAGAAAGAAAGAAAGAAAGAAAGAAAGAAAGAAAGAAAGAAAGAAAGAAAGAAAGAAAGAAAGAAAGAAAGAAAGAAAGGAAAGCAAGGCAAAATGCAGTCTAATCGAGTATTCTTCCTGGTGGGAAAAAAAAAGTAAATCCACTATTCTGGAACGAGTTCAAACATAGCTTGACAGGCTCCAGGAGAATTTACACTGAGCATGCTTAGCCCCGCACTGCTTGCATGAGACACTCTTAATGAATATTACTTCCTTCCCACTGGCTATTCCTGCTGGAAGTCCACACCCACCCCTCTTTCAGAAGTCAGGAATTTAGCTTCAGCCAAAGTCCAGAAAACATGCTTATGCGGAGACAAGGCCTCACCGATCCATAAACTTTCAGGTTGTGACCTGCAGGTCAGTTTGACAAACAGAACATAGGGGTGAATTTTTTTTCTGCCCTTGGTTATGTTCCCAGCTTTGTGCCTGTCCTAAACTGCAGTTCCTCTGGAGAAAAGAAAAACAGACAGCTTTCTTTCTAAAGAATGTGATGTCCTAAACACCACAGTAAAAACCTTTTCTGATCAAGCTTCCAAACCCAAATTAGAATAAGGATTATCTGCATATTAAAATACAACATTTGATGATTTTTAGCTTCTGGATAAAATAAAAGTCCTATCCCAAATGTATGCTCTTTGATAACTTACATAATATCTCTCTCAAAAATGCTGCATGCGAAAGCACACTCTGAAAATACGATCAAAATCCAGCTTTAACCTGCTATGCCATCTAAACACTGAAATCATATACATTTAGGTCACACTAAAAACTGATTTTCTTTTTCAGACAATGCTTTCTCTTTCCCTAAATCCCTCTGTCATGTTTAATGACAGGAGACCTGAAATTCTGGAAATTTAAAAATAGATTACTTTTCTGACAGTCTGAGAAGGCAAGATTCTTGCTCTGCCAAAAAACAGGGGGAGGAGAGAAGGGGAGGAGAAGCAGGTGAGGGCCTGATACAGACATAGTAAGGGAAGGACATTTTATATTTTAAAAAATAATAATAAGATATGTTTTGTTGTCCATTTGATATTTCTAGGGTGCCACTTATATGTATCAAATTACAAATTATAAATATTATTAAATACTCTTTGAACTGAAACGCTTATTTGCCTAGACACACACACATATATGCACACACACAAACACACACCCCAATTTGTGGTTTGAAAAAAATGATGTCACAAAGCATCAAAAGGCAATAGAAATTTTCTAAGTCTCCAAGAAATATGGTGTGCCCAGCCTCTAACACAAAGCCTGCCTGGCTAGCATTGATTCTTTGGATTAATAAAGGATGCATGTATGAACCTGATACGTAAATCCGTTGCCTCTCCATGCCTGTAACACTTATGCAGCCCACTGCTGAGCTGCCATGATATGTTCTCCTATGGAAGGTCTTTGTATCATAAAATATGTCTTTGCCCACTATTAAATAAATACAATCTCCTCAGCATATTTTCCTTCCGGTAACTATGAGTTTTTTGGAGACTTTAGGCATGGTGGTTGTTTTGTTTATTTTTATGCTTTGCCTAAGGGAAAAATAAAATGTAGCTCCCTGCCCCAAGTGTGTTTATTTATCTTACAAGAGCAAACTAAGTTTTCAGCAGTTAGACGGAGCCTAAGAGAAATCAAACTTTGAAAGGCTAAGTAATCCTCGTGACCACACGTAAGGTAAGTGTAAAATAAGAAGGACATTCATTCATTTGACTCAAAGAGATTGCCTAGAGACAAGGTCTCGCAGCACAGAAGACCAGAACCCTTCCCTGTAGACAACATCTCCCTGCCATTGGGGTGCACTGTTTCTTAGACAAATCCCATAGCACAAAGGACAGACATCCTTCCTTGTAGACAGCTTACCTCCCTGCCATCAAGGTGCAGTTTCTTTTCTCTTCTTTCGTAGGATGACTCGCTCTTCTAGAGCTAAGGGGAGACACAGAAGCCTGTGTAGGAAACACAGGAGCCTGAGCCGAGCCATGCGGTTTCCAACTTGAATGTTAAAACCACTCTTTGCAAAGCTGAGATAGACTTTACAGTGCCATCCCACTCATTAATTCAATTAGCAAACATTCATTAAGCCCCTACGCTGACAGTCATTTGGGCATTAGAAATTGGGAAGCAACTAAGACAACTTTCTTGTCCTCAGAGAGTTTATATTCTGGCAATTAAATGTTTTAATGGAAAACATTTTGGAAATTCAAAATGTAAATAAGTAAATAGTAAATATGTTTACAAACTGTGATAAAGACCAAGAAAGAACTTAAAGGGAAATGATGAGAAAGAAATAGGCCATGCATATCTTGGGGCTGAGGGACAGAGCATCAGAAAAATGGAAGAAATATTTGGGAAAATCATTAGTAACCAATCCAATATAAGTTAAAATGAAAAAACATGTAGCATGACTGGATTAAGGCCTTGAATGCAAGATTAAGGCATTTGGATTTCATATGGTGTATAATGGGAAGCTATTGAGGGCTTCTGAAAAGAATTATTTTTACTATTTTGACTACAACTATTCTTTAAAAAGATGGAACTATTAAAAGAATACAGCGGTTTGTAGGATACACTGGGCACGAGCATGAAAAGATCAAAGCTTTTGGAAGAGCAAAGATTGGCAGGGGTGGGGAGAACACCTAACCTAGGACAATGCAAATAGTGATGGGGGCGGAGACGACAGCAATTAGCGGTATTTTTATTTTTATTTTTATTTTTTATTTTTTGAGATGGAGTTTCACTCCTGTCGCCCAGGCTGGGTGACCTCATCAAATGAACTAAATAAGGTACCAGGGACCAATCCTGGAGAAAGAGACATATATGACTTTTCAGACAGAGAATTCAAAAGAGCTGTCTTGAAGAAACTCAAATAATTCAAGATAACATGGAGAAAAAAATTCAGAATTCTGTCAGATAAATTTAACAAAGATATTTAAATAATTTTAAAGGGTCAAGCAGAAATTCTGGACCTGAAATGCAATTGGCCTACTGGAGAATACATCAGAGTCTTTTAATAGCAGAATTGATCAAGCAGAAGAAAAAAATAGTGAGCTTGAAACAGGCTACTTGAAAATATGCAGTCAGAAAAGACAAAAGAAAAAAGAATAAAAAACAATGAAGCTTGCCTATAGGATCTAGAAGATAGCCTCAATAGGGCAAATATAAGAGGCATTGACCTTACTGGGAAGGTAGAGAAAGAGATAAGGGTAGAAAGTTTATTCAAAGGGATAATACCAAGGAACTTCCCAAACTTAGAGAAAGATAATAACATTCAAATACAAGAAGGTTATAGAAAACCAAGCAGGCTTAACACAAAGACTACCTGAAGGCATATAATAATCAAACTCCCAAAGGATAAAGAAACTATCCTAAGAGCAGCAACAGAAAAAGAAAGAATATACAATGGAGCTCCAATGCATGTGGCAGCAGACTTTTCAGTGGGAACCTTATAGACCAGGAGAAAGTGCATGACATATTTAAAGTGCTGAAGTGCTGAAGGGATAAAAGGAAAAAAAGAAAAAAATAAACGTTTACCCTTGAATAGTATATCTGGAAAAATTATCCTTCAAACATAAAGGAAAAATAAAGACTTCCAGACAAAAAAGAAAATGTGATAAATCAACACCAGATCTGCCCTGTAAGAAATACTAAAGGGAGTAGTTCAATCAGAAAGAAAAAAACATTAATGAGCAATAAGACACTATCTGAAGGCATAAAACTCCCTGGCAATAGTAAGCACACAAAAAACACAGAATATTATAACACTGTAACTGTGGTATATAAACTACTCTTAAATAGAAAGACTAATTAATAAACCAATCAAAAATAATTATTACAGATCATCATGGCAGATGGGAGGCAGGACTAGATTGCAGCCCCAACTTGGACGGACAGAGCAGCATGCAGAAGCTCACATGATGAATTTTAGCTCCAGGACAACTGCAAGAACAAACCAAGAATCCGGAGAGGACTCACAGACCCTCTGAAGGAAGCAGACTGCTCCTGCAAGACCCGGGAGACACCCCAAATACTGTGAGTGCCCAAACTGCAGAACTAGGAAAGGGAGACCCTCCACTCCCAAATACACACCACCAATGGAGAAAATAAAGGTCTATTTTGTGGGAGAAGTTTCTGACCTTACCTGGAGTTGAGTCAATTTAGAGAGCCAAGCAAAATACAGGGGTAGAGGGAGCAGCAGGAAAGGCCCTGAGAGGTCACCGGGTCCCCAGGCTGGCCATTCCTGCTTGGCACCACGGGGGCGCTACAGGACAGTGGCCAGAGGCACAGAGAAAGACACCACAGGGAAAACACAAGCTCCATCAAAATACCACCATCATTCTTCACAGAAATAGAAAAAGCAATTATAAAATTCATATGGAACCAAAAAGGAGCCCACATAGTCAAAGCAATATTTAGCAAAAAGAACAAATCTGGAGGCATCACACTACCTGATTTCAAACTGTACTGTAAGGCCATAGTCACCAAAACAGTATGGTACTGGTATAAAAGCAAGCACATAGACCAATGGAACAGAATAGAGAACACAGAAATAAACCCAAATATTTACAGCCAACTGATCTTTGACAAAGCAAACAAAAACATAAAGTGGAGAAAGGACACCCTTTTCAACAAATGGTGCTGGGATAATTAGCTAGCCACATGTAGGAGAATGAAACTGGATTCTCATATCTTACCTTATGCAAAAATCAACTCAAGATGGATTAAGGATTTAAATCTAAGACTGAAACTATAAAAATTCTGGAAGATAACATCAGAAAAACCCTTATAGACATTGTCTTAGGCAAGGATTTCATGACCAAGAACCCAAAAGCAAATGCAATAAAAATAAAGATAAGTAATTGGGACTTAATTAAACTAAAGAGCTTTTGCACAGCAAAAGGAGCAGTCAGAAAAGTAAACAGACAACTCATAGAGTGGGAGAAAATCTTCCCAATCTGTACATCTGACAAAGGACTAATATCCAGAATCTACAATGAACCCAAACAAATTAGTAAAAAAAAAATAAATAAATTCCCACCAAAAAGTGGGCTAAGGACGTATATGTCTAGACAATTCTCAAAAGAAGATATACAAATGGCCAACAAACATGTGAAAAAATGCTCAACATCACTAATGATCAGGAAAATGCAAGTCAAAACCACAATGTGATACCACCTTACTCTTGCAAGAATGGCCATAATCAAAACATTTTAAATAATTGGATGTTGGCATGGATGTAGTGAGATGTAGTGATCAGGGAACACTTCTACACTGCTGGTGGGAATGTAAACTAGTACAGCCACTATGGAAAACAGTGTGGACATTCCACAAAGAA